>BMAO01016876.1:0-34431 GCA_019973975.1 Trichonephila clavata | reverse complement strand
TTTTAGAACAGTGGTCTTTTTCAACTCACGGAACCCCTAGAATTTGAAAGTGCTTTCGTGGTACAACTAGAGCTAGAAAGTGTTTTCGTGGAACCCCCTTCCAAACACATACTTCGAAGAATATGTCTCAAAGTTATTTTTTAAGTAGATCAACATTTTTACAGGCACTTCATTTAAAATCAATTAAATTTTTTTATTTATTATTAAAAATTTTTTATCTAATTTTGTTAATATATACTTATTAATAATATTATAAATTATTAAAGTGTCACCTAACCATGCATTATGTTTAGTAAAATGGGATATGTGCTTCCTTTTTTTCTTACGAACTGTCGAAGTCTAGGTCTATTGAGATTAAGTGCAATTCCATTACTTATTCTGAGTTTAATTTGCTTTTATACTTTGTTTTCGTAGCCACTTACATTGAGACATATAATTAACTTAAACACAATGTTCTAAATTGCATTAAAATGTTTATAGATGTGTGAGAATTACTGTGTATTTTGCACGAGAGAGAATTTGAAACCTTAAATTTAGAAGCTCTTCTTGCTTAAATTTATATTTTAACATCAACTCTATTAACATGTTGTTCGTTTTCCTTCATTATAGGTGTTGTTTTCTACTAATGTAAAAAAGTGCAAGAAAACTATTTAGTTTTGCAAGAAATTGTGCTAACTAACGAGCATAAAATTATCTCGTGGAACCCCAGATAGTAAACTATAGAATATTCACAATCTAGTAGAAAATATATATACATATATAAAGTTAAAATATTTTATTATTCTTTTATTATTTTAAAATAAAAGTTTAAAAAGTGTTACAAAAAAAAATAAAGTTATTATATATGAATAAAATTTTCAGTGCTAATTAATAGGGGAGGGGGCGATGAGCTTTAGATACTTGTAACTTATAAACTTCATAGAGAACGTGAATCGATTTTGCATACATATTTGTTTGTTTTAGATTTCTTATTAACCCCTGAGTATGCCTTGTGGAATCCCAGGGTTCCGTGGAACACAGGTTAAAGACTACTGCTTTAGAATGTTCAAACCTCAATGTAATAGCGCCGAATGGACAGTCAATTTGGAGAAAATAGCAATCGAAATTCATACTATACAATTAAATTTATACAATTAAGTTTCAATCAGCTCCAGCGATGCAGCGGCATAGATGATAGCGCACCTGCATTTTTTGCAAAAGGTCAGGGTTAGAGTCGCTCGGTAGACTTGCTTTTTTCTCCAATTTATTTAATTATTTCTACAATTAAATAATTTTTCTTATCAAATATTTTAAATAATTATAAAATAATTGCAGTAATAAAATATCATAAACAATTTTACATATTATAAAACTACTTTTTTATCTAATTATAAAATTATTTGTAATATATTTATAAAATATAAGTTAAATATTTATATAATTACAGTACTTGTTTTAGTTTTTATAATATAAAATAATTACATAAAATATTTAATAATCATTTTTAAATAAATTTATTTAATTGTAAGAATAATTAAATGAATTGAAAAAAAAAACAAGTCGATCACGCGACTCGAACCCTTACAGATCGCGCGAAATGCAGGTGCACTACCACTTATGCCACAGCATCGCTGGAGCTGAATAAAACTTAATTGTATAAGAGCTAAGTATGAATTTCTAAGGCTATTTTCTCTGAACTATTATTGAATATACCATCTTGGAATTTCTATTCGACGCTATTATATTGAGGGTTGAACACCCTAAAGGATTACTATTATTATACAAAATTTCGTCCCCAAATGAATTTCTTTAGTCGAGCCCTCCCCGTTGTTAGATAAACAGTTACAGGAGCAACTAAGAAAAGATATACAATATAATATTACTACAACGTCTTAAAACGTGTTATTGCGGTAGTATAGTATTTGGCTACAAGAGGATTAGCATTTAGAGGTACCGAGGAAGTTTTTGGTTCTGCTGAAAATGGTAATTTTATGCGTGCCCTGGAACTGCTAGCAGAGAGTTCGACCCATTCGTTTGGGAACATATTGAACAGTGAGAATTACGACCAAAATCGTTAATATCGTATTTATCAAAAACAATATATTAGCAAATAATCGAGGTCATGGGCAAGCAAATCATTAAAACAATTACAACTCAAATGAATAACGTTGACACAAAGTACTATTCTATTATGATGGACTCAACACCAAATTTTCCCCACAGTGACCAATTTGCTATTATACTACGATATTGTTTTCGGGGAAAAGTGTATGAACGATGTGTTTCATTAATTAAGATTTGTTGTCACACTGGATTATATTTATTTAATTCTCTACAAGAATTTTTAGAAACAAATATTCTGCTATTGTATAATTGTAGGGGACAGACATTTGACAACGCTGCCAATACGTCCGGTCGATATAATGGTGTGCAAGCTCTTTGTAAAAGAAAAAAAAAATCGCTAATTATATGTGTCGTGTGCTGTACATTCTCTTTGTCTGGTTGTTGCAGAATCAGTTATGGTTATATTTGAAATAGTGAGCTTCTTTGGTTTAGTGCAACAAATATATTATGTTTTCTTTTCTGCTTCGACCTGTAGGTGGGGACTTCTAAATCGTGAAATTAAACTGAAATCTACCTTAAAAAGTTTAAGTCAGACCAGATGTTCTTGTTGCTACGATGCTGTCGAAGCCTTAAAAGATAATTATAGTAATAACATAAATTTTCTTAAATAATTTAGGGACAATGAAATAAGAAAATTATTTCTGAAAAAAGTAGTAAAGTTTTTTAAAAAAATTAACAAAACTCGAAATTGCCATTTTAATTATATTTAGAAGAAATTTTTGAAAGATTTAATTTTCAGTTAATAAAAAATTACAAACTCCTGGTTTAGACATCTCTGAAGGAAATAGTGGCTGCGGTAGCCTAGTGGTCAAGGTATCGGATCGCGGCTGGCATGTCATGAGTTCGAGCCCAATACCACTAAAGACCCGCCGTGTAGGGGAGCGATGCTCATTAAATCCGTCCAGTGCTCAAACGTCCTCCTATTGGTGTGGTGGGGTAATTAAGGGAGGGGTGCCATCAGAGGTGTCGTCCTCGTCACTTGAACATGGTTCAAAAATACGAAGTATGTCACCAAAAGCCCTCGTGTAGCTGAATAGTGCGGCGTTAATATTCACTTACTGTGAAGGAAATAAGTTAACTATGCCATTTAAACCGTTTATAAGCAATGTACATGAATCAGATAAAAAACTAAAAGAGTATCAAGACGCAGCCAAAAAATTAAGTCCGAGTGTAGAAACAGAATATAATGATGTGAACAAGAGACGGGTTATTTCAAAATTTGCAGATAAATCGACAGAATAAGCTGTGTATGGGAGAGAAAAATTTAAAAGGGACACGCTTATTGTTGCGTTAGATAAGCTAATCCTTGATTTAAATAGAAGTCAAGTATTTGCAGAATATATAGTAAGAAATTTAAATTTTTGGTGGATTTTCAAGATCAAAATAAGGAGAACGTCCACCTGTAAAGTGTACGTGCTATTATTGATTACTAGTCAGATGACGTTTCAGTTGAACTTCATCATTTAGTAAATGATGGTGTTCAACTCAAAACTTATCTATAACAACTTCGCTATCCTATACTTGTAGTAATATGTTAAATTTAATTTTTGGAAAGAAACTTGTTGACGTCTTTCCAAAATTGTTATAATTTTAAAGTATTTTATAATGCTCCCTATTACTAGTGAAGCGGAGCGTGCATTCTCTAAAATGTCCTATATAGAAATATAGGACAACAATGATAAATACTAGATTATTTATTTATCACTTCTTTCTATTAATACTGATCTCACTAAAGACCTAAAATGTGATAAGAAAATAAGAGAATTTGTGGCACAAAAGTGTAGAAAAGCTTTTTTTTTTTGTAAATTATGTTATTGTTTATAACGTATTTAAATAGCTTGAAATAAAAAAAGAACAAGTTTGGTATATTTTAAATTTTTCCTCACAAAAATATTTCTTAGGAAAATGGCAAGATTTTGAATTATTTAGGGGGCCCCTAGATACTGCTAGTCCAGGGCCCCCAAAGGTCACGGTCCGGCCCTGACTACAGTAATATATAAAATTACACTTAATTGTATTTTATATCCAACTGCAGAAACGTACAGTTAAAAAAAAAAGCAGAAATGCTCCAAAATATCTCAAATTGACTGTTTACGAGTAAAAATAAAATAAAATAAAAGTAATTCTCTTAAATATTTGAACCAACTATGTTTAACTGAATTTTATTGAAATTATTCTCCTCGAACTTTAAAATTCTGCAAAAAGAATTAGAATCGAGAAATTAGTACTTCCTCCTATAAATCTTTAAGAAAACTGCACTTTGTTATACTTTCAATTAAAAAAGACTTCTTTTTTTTGCAATAAATATTTGCTTGAATCGATTTTCAGTTTTCAACATAAATAAATCGTTTGTAAACCTATCTGTTTTTGATTATGAATTTTAATTTTAATTTTCTGTTCATACAATTTTTAAGAAACATTTGTTCTGATTAAATAAATGTTCGATTTGTATATTTTTAAAATTATTTAAACAATTTTAAAGTTAAAGACTTAAATAAAAATATTTATTTTACGAACTTTTATTTAGTCAACAAATTTTAAGTATGAGTAAAGCAAAAAAATGCAGTCACTAAAGAAAATATATCCATTTTCTATTACTATAATTTATTACTAAATATAATTACTCTTTACAATAGGTTTAATAGGAAAATAAATAAATCTATAATCATATGCCGCTAATATTTTAATTCTAAGATAGTACATTTTAAGAAAAGTAAATCTTTTAAGATTTAGCAATTTCAACAATTGCGAAAAATTCAGTCTGTTGAAGAAATTTATCAAGAAAGAAAATAAAACCACTTTGTAAACATATAAACTAATTTGATTTTTTAAACAATTCCTATTGAACAATTTTGAAGTGTGAAATTACAATAAATGCATACATTGAAAAATTTGCAGAACATTTTCGAAAATGTGTGAAGTACAATATTAACTGTAATTAAAATACAATTGAAAGATTTCTAACAATATCTAAGCAATGCTTTTGTTCAAAATAAAAATAGATTTAATTGTATAAAAATCAAACACATCTTTAAAAGATGTTAAACATTCGTCTAATTATAAAATTAGTTTTTTTAAGTATTTTAAATAAAGTTCATTTCATTTCAGAACTGAACTTAGTTTCTTACATTAAATATATTTATTTAAAAAAAAATATTTGTATATAGTAATTGTGTAATATATTTAAAGTTGTAGATATTTTAACATATCACTTAAATGCGTTTAATTATTTTAACTAATCTTCCATATGCTTATCTAATCGATATTGATAAAATTTTCTCAAAATATGTTTTGTAAACATATTTCATAATAATTAAGTGCTAAGTATAACGTTGCCACAAAATTAAACAATCCGAGTTACTCATTTGCATTTTCAAAAGAATACAACTAAATAAGAAAAAAAATGCAATTAATAAATCTTTAGAGAGAGAGAGAGAGAGAGAGAGAGTAATATAAGATCCTTAAAAATTACGAAATTATCCTAAAACTACAGAGTAAAAAATAGTAATACACATACTGATTTAAAAAAAAAAACGGAACTTCCTGTCAATAATGACGTAATAAACAACAATAAAATGAAGAATAAGAAGAATCTTGTAATATCCTGATTCATCCGGAAATAAAAAGAAGTGCATTATTAAAAAAAAACAGGAAATAAGTGGTGTCATCAAACCTTTCTTTTTCAATTTTTAATCTACAAAAAAGATACAGGAAATATGAAATAAATATATAAAAAAGCTATTTGATTACTTCATACAACAATTACATGCTGCAATTTGTAAGAGTTACATAAAGAATAGCGGAAATGAAATGAAAAATACATTTGTAGTTAAATTTTAAAAAAAAAATTGTAAAAAAAATCCAAAAAAAATTTAATAAAAAATTTTAGATTTTGTTTCCATAAAATTGGTATTCAAAAATTTCAAACTGAATGAATTCAGACTTTTTTTTAAACATGCATTTAAGATCAATTCCTTAGATATTAATAAGAATATAGTTTTTAAAAGGATATTTTTATCGCTTCGAATTTTATGAAAAGTATAATTTCACCATAAAAAAACAAATAATTAAAAGTTAAATAAAATAGTGGCAGTTTTATGCAAAGTATTTATTGTGAAAATTTCATATTTACAGACCTGCAAGCACATTTAACTTTAAAATCAGTTTAATAAAACAAATGCACCCTATATATATTTTTTTAAAAATCAGGAGTAAGATTGCTGCTTGAAATTCTCATCTCAGCCTGCAAGTTAACCCTTTATCTACCGACGGTACTTATAAGTATCATTCACTTTAAAATTAAGTAGAATAACCATTTTTACGAATACTCTGGTGATACTTAGCAGGAATCTTCTTTTAAATCCACCCTTCCAAGATATATGGTAGCATGGGTTCTATGATGAGTATTTCAGAGGAGAAGGCGAAACAGTTTTATAGCAGAAGTTGCGTTTTCAGCTGACATTCTGATCGAATTGCGAAGATTGCCATTTTTATTCCGAAAAAGTAGTTAATGCCAAAAGGTGTCTTATTTTTTCGAATGTTAATGAATTCCTTAGAAAACGATTTGACTATTTATTTTAAGTAAACAGTGTATATAATTAATTTTACAGTTGAATAACTTTCTGGTACTTATAAGTACCGACAGCACACTGGATGTTAGAGCAAGAACTTTAGTCTTGCAAGAACTTTTAGTCTTTTTTTCGTCCGTGTGGTTTTGTTTAGAGTCAATCACTATGGTGTAGAGCAGGGGTCGGCAACCTTTCAGCTTTGGCGTGCCAAACCAATCTACCAATATGATTCAGCGTGCCACACTGTACTAGGACATTTTTTAAACAGTTCGATTCCCGTGATAATGCATAAAGAGTTAGAGAATAGAGGTCAATAATCTTGGTGTATCTAGTTCTTTTATATAGTAATTTTGCATCATTTAAAAATATTACTTTACATAAAAATAAACAATTTAAAATGTAACTATTTCTTCAACAAAATTTTAAAAATTTAAATTGTACATGTATTATGCATTTTTAAACATATTTATTAAATTAAATCATTATAGTTACATAAAAAGACAAATAAGCATTTAATGCGAACCTGAGCTTGCACCGCTCTACTTTCATCGCGCAAAATCAGGGGAATAATTTGTGACTTTCAATTTGACACGATTCTGAGTATTCAGTTGTTAAATAATTTCTTTGAGGACTCGAAACATTATTCATATGAGGAAAGATTTTTTACTTAGATATATAGAACCAAAAAGCGGAAAGCAGACTACATGCACAATTGTCTTTCTTTAAATAATTGAATCTCTCCAAGATATATAGAACCAAAAGCGGACCGCAGACTACATACACATAATTGAATCTGTCCAACAATGACATTCAATAATTTACAATTTATAGCTGAAAGTTTATCTTTAGAGTAATTTTTGATTTTTCTGTGATTCCGTAAAAGTCCATAATTCTGAAGATGTTTGTTAAATAAGGTTAATTACAAATTTATCAACTTCCATGCATTCAAAACTGACAAATTTACAGAGTGGTGCAGAGTACCACTGAGAATTGTACCGCGTGCCGCATGTGGCACGCGTGCCACAGATTGCCGACCCCTGGTGTAGAGTCATCACTATATTGTAACAGAATTATGATTTTTTCGTATTTCATTTTAGCTTAACTTATTCACTTTTTTTATTGTTTTATTTTAATGTTTTGAATAACATTTAAACTTTGAAACTGAGTTTTTTTTTTTTTTACACACAATTAAATGAAATATATATTCTTATTTCAAAGTTAATTGAAATTTTAACAATAATTGGAGATTTTCAATGTGCTATTATTATTATTTATTTTTCTTAGAATGTCTGGAAAAAGGAAGCTCAGTCTTCAAGAGGCTTTGAGTTTATTGCAGAACCTACCATCTGAAATTAATGATATACTAATACAGTATTTTTCTGTTGAAAAAATCCCAGAAAATTATATGCTGAGACTTTCGTTAGATTTTTAAGATGTAATGATCAATAGCCTGAATAAGACTCATGGTTTAGTAGTCCATGTTGAGAAAATACAGCATTTCCTACTCCTGGAAGCAGTGCTTTAAAAACATTTTATCGAAACCTCATTTAAAATGCACAACGTGTAATGAATTTTTGTGTATTGATGTAAAGAAAAACTGTTTATTTTAATTTTATCACACTAAGTTTATGTGTAAAAGCTGTTTTTTATGTGTAAAAAAGGAAATAAATTTATATAGAAAACTGAATAATATTTAAAAATAATTATTTTGTGCTGTAGAATAGTAGCGTTCTATGATTATATAGAATTTTTAAAATTAAAAACTGGGTTACAAATGTCAATTGGTCTTTTCGCATTATGAGAATATTTGAGACCTTTATAAACTGACGGTACTTTTAAGTACAAATTGAGTTAATTAGGCCTAATGGATTAAATTTTCCAAAGTTGAGTATTTTATTTATGTATATCTCTTAATTTTCAATACAGTGATTCAAAAACAAAATATTGAATGCAAAAAATTGCAGTAGATAAAGGGTTGAAGTAAGCCAACGCATTTATATTTAGTCTTGTTAATCTCATGTAAGAAAAACTTTACTTACAAATATATGTACAAGGTGATCAAATGAAAAGGTACGAAACCACATAAAAATGAAACAGTTAAATATTTGCATATTCCGCCAAGGAGAATGTAGCGAGACATCTCGGGACGCCATTGGAGATCTGACTGGATCGGATCATGCGCGGGTGCCGCATGCGCAGGAGACAGAAAGACTCTTATAAAAAGCGGCGTCCAAATGATGCGAGCACAGAATTACTGGAGCACAGAAAAGCAAACTCCGATGTGTACTGTGAGACACTCCGACGCCTACACAGGTCCATCAAGAACAAAAGACCGGGGCTGCTCACGGAGGGTGTGGTTCTGCTCCATGATAACGCGCGTCCACACGTCTCCAGAGTCACACAATGGAACTGGACAAGTTCCAATGGGAAACGTTGCACCATCCGTCCTACATTTCGGACAGTCACCCTGCGATTTCCATGTGTTTGGTCCACTGAAGAAACACCTAAAGGAAAGCGCTTCAACTCGGACGACGTACTCAAGGACACTGTGAAGGACTGGGTCTCGTCACAGCCACAGGAATTCTGGAACAAGGAATCCTGCGGCTTGTTCATCAGTGGGATCGTTGTGCTCAGGCCTATGGTGTATATTTTGAATAAAGTCTATATTTGTACCCACCGTGTCGTTTCGTACCTTTTCATTTGATCACCCCTTGTAGAACCGAATAAAATGTTCTCTGTATTTGTTTCCTGAGTGTCTTGGCGAGTATTAAAAAAGCTCTGTGTATGCCGCTATTTGTTTACCCTGTCTAAAACATTAACAATTAATTAATAAAAAAAGACATAATATCTTGGTTATCTAAATATAATATCATATCTTGGTTGGTTAACAATCTGTTTATATTCTATAACAGACAATTAATGACTACGTTTACTTTGACAATTCATGTACTGAGAATATAATTTGAAATTATTTTATTTGAAACAGAAACAAATTATTGTGTGTCCTATGAATCAGCTATTATTTTTTTTAATATATTTATATTCTGATGAATTTATTAAACCGTTTTAGTCGAAAACATGATAGTCGGATCATTACACAAAAAGGAGGATGAAGAATACTGTTTATTACATTATATTAAAAACGTAAAGCGTATATAGCTGCCTCAATTACGCAAAGAATAAAAGGCAAATGGAAATAAATAAAATACAAGAGCTAATCAGGAGGCACATAGGAATCAAAAATTCTTGAAAACAATGAATTAAGACAGTGAAAAGGTAATACAGTTGATTATCGAAAACTTGGTCACACCTTTGCAGAAATTATCGTTGCTGTCAATAGTTAATGAAAAAATGCCGGGAAATTAGGAAGGTGTTAACGCTGAGGGAACCGTTGAAGTACCTGATCTATCACATAGAGATTGACCGAATCGCCATTCATTATTTTGAACAAGGTGCGTCCGTAATGGACACTGTTCCTTCGTCGTTTTCGTGATGAAGAAGCAAAATGCATAATGCACTACAAAAGACAACACGTCTTTAAAAAAAAGTAGCCAGTTTTTGTAAAGTTAACTACTTAATTGTCTCTACTGACAGCTTTATGTCTTCATAAAGTAATTTTTGTGTCTGATCAGAGGCAAATTACTATATACTGCATATTCATTAATTTTCATTTTCATGAAGTAAATGCTCAATGTCTTCATAACGTATATATTTTTCTTTTGATTAGAAGTATTTGGACAATTTATTTTCCGTTGTATTTTCAAACAACCAATACATACGAGTGCAGTACAATATTTTCTGAGGAAAAACTCGCACCTATTCTTTTTAATCCCCTTCTCCATAACATTTCCACAAACCCTGTCACCGTTTGGTCCACTTTAGACCGAGTTTTCGTAGCTCTACTGTTGTAATTAAAAAACGTACATGAGTATGAACATTAGTGAAAGAAATAAACTTTAAATAAATTTCCAGTCTGAATGAAACATAATGTCATTGTTTGAATTCTAACATACCTCGCATCATTTATAAACAACTTAGCACCTTTGCTTTTGTGCAGTATTGAATTCATTATAAATACAAAATATTATGGAAATACAAGAAATAAATTTTAGAATGTTAAGGTAGTATCGAAATCCCCCCACTCCTTGAACAAATTGTGTTGGAAACCTGACATCGCGCTACCGACAAAAATTTTGAACACCCCTCCCGGACTCTTAACACATGTCTGTTGGATTTAAAGATAGTCCTAAGACAGCTACTGCTATTTATACAGACTTTTTAACACTACTTTTTCTGTACCTAAAGAAAGCAGTAAACATCAAATTATATATGTGCATAAAGATACTACAAAATGCTAGTTTCAAATAAATAAATAATGTAGGCGCAAAATTCGATTAGGAATTCCAGATGGATGCAATATTTATTGTTTTGGTGCTCTATCGTGTATGAATTCAGTTCTTAATCTTTGCTCATGTGTTGCCCTCTATGTTTTTTGAAAATATCCCGTTTTAGTAATTGCTATGTAGTTGTAAATAATAATAATAAACTGAATTAATGTTTTAGATTGGCACGATATTCTAGTAATTATTTTTATTGGAGATAATTTAGTGATATAGTCTAGGAAAACACATCTCTCAGTTTTTCCACGAGATCTTTCAGTCTGCTAAAGAGGGAAATATTAACATTAGATGAGAGACTTTCGCGGAGCCCCTAGAAAGGCTCAGTGACTTTCCGGGAATCCGCAGGTAAATTAAATAGGTATTTTATAAAAAGGAATTACATCATTTATGAAAAGAAAAATTTTTGATTGGGAAATAAATAATGCAATTATGAAGAAACACTTCGACACACATTCGTATAATTCTAAGGAAACATAAATATCAAATTCAAAAATAATTTTGATTAGATAAGGGGAAAGGGTGAGCATTTGACATAAGACAGACTAGATAATTGTAAAACCCCTAGTTAATATTTACTAGAGTGAATCAGTGGCACACACAAGGAGGGGAATCCGGACTCCCTGCCATTACCTTTGAATTTTTTTTTTAATTGACTATAAACCTATGTATAAATAGTACGTAAAATTTGCCTATATATTAGTCATTAATAATTAACTTCATTAGTTAATGATAATTATTTAATCTGCAGCTTATTTTTTAGCATTTTTCTTTCCCATCCATCGACAAATATCAAAGGAAGATGTTTGGAGTATGAAACGAGAATTGTAGATTTTTGAACCTGGATCTCCCCCTTCCTTTTGAAAAGTTCCTGTGTGTAACAGTGTAATGCAGGGGTGGGCATACTTTTCCAGGGTACGGGCTACTTCTAATATTTTCAAGGTGCTGCGGTCCACCAGTGTCGTAGGTGTAGTGAACTACAAGAAAGTATACAATACAGCCGGATCTCCATTTTACGAATTTCTCTATTTCTTGAACTTTTTCCTGGAACCAAGAGGCTATTTTACGATTTTTTTGGTAAAATAGCCTCCAAATGGTGAAGTGCATTCTCTATTCAACGAAATTTATTCTTATCATTCGATTTTTTTCCTCCGTATTTTATAAAATACGTATTTACTCGAATCTAAGCACACTTTTTACCGATGCTAATGCAACTGAAAATTGGGCGCTGCTTAGAATCGAAGGGAGAAAAATGAGTTGAATGGTTATTTAAAGCAATTACATCTTCATACATGCTTTTAAAAGTTTTAATACTGATAAAATACTACCATAAAATCCGGCGTATGATGCGCACCTATACATTCAAGCTTCATTTTTTTTTCATTTTTATGTATATTCGCCGTATAATACGCACCCCATTTTTACGAAGAAACTAGAAATATGTGTGTGTAATAATCTTTTGTTTTGAAGTCATTTATTCGAGTTATTGTTTAAAGTTGTAGAAAAAAATAGAATACTTCAAGAGCTACAACCCTTTACGTTCATAAAGAATATCATTTCTCTTAAATAAACAGTATTTCGATATATGTAGAAAACTTATTTTTTTTCTGCTTATCTTTTTTCTTTCTTTTGAAGCTGTCATTTTTATAACCGGCATATAACGCGCATCCGTAAGTTTCGATCGCATTTTTTGTGTTCAAATTTCCTGTTATACGCCTGATTTTACGGTAGTTATTCACTTTTTTAGTTTTCCTTTTAAATTTGTTTTAATTTTGTAAAATTGTACATGGATAAACCACATTTTAGACTATTTTTAAATTTTCACAAAATCCAGTTGAGAATTTGGGATGGGGCTTAGATTCGAATAAATAGGGTATTTCTAGACCTTCTTATAATGGAATGATTATTAGGTCTTAGTGAAGGCGGTCACCCAAAAATGTCTTGGTGGTCCACCGATCAATCGCGATCGACTAAATGCCCATCCCGGCTGTAATTAATATAAATACATTAGTGTAATTGGTTTAAACAGACAAAATTAATTTTCAAAATAAAGTTAAATTGTCCACCAGCATAGCAAATAAATAAATAAAATAAAATAAAGTGATAAATACTTAATTTTTAAAACAAGCGCATGGTGTCAATTTAAAAGAGATTAAAAATGACTCACTTATTCCTTAGAAGCTTGCAGGAAAAAGGATTATTCTTTAGATTACAAAAGAGTAAAAAAAAAAAAAAAAAAGGAACAAAATTTAACAAGTATAACACTTTTTTTCATAAAAATTATTGTATATTCTAGGTCTTTCATAATTTCAATTAATTTTATTTTGTAAAACTGTGAATATAATTACTATAAAACCATTCTAATGAATGTATTGAGTTAGTAAAAAGTTGTAGAAAATAAGCTAACTTTTTTGATATATATATATATACACTACGCAATAAATTTCTAGTTTCTAATAAATCAGAAAAAATAAAAAATTATAAACATTTTACTAAATACTGTTTAATTCAAAACTACCCAATTAATTTTATTAATAGATATTTAAATAATGAAATTCTAAATAGTAAGGATTAAATTCCCATAGTTTTAAAAGATTTATACTATAGATTTATTATTCTTCCTAGATAGTTTTAAATACCCCCAGTTTCTAGTTTTAGATAAAATTACTTTTTTAGAATTTATTATAACTTTTAAACCATATTAAGAGTCTCTAAGATAATGTAGTATGTTTACATTTCTTATTTTATAATTCTATTCTTTTCATACTTTTGCTAAGTGCTTTTTTTCAGCCTTTGCTTTGTTTTGAAATTGTTTTTGGCTCCAGAATCTGGTAATAACTTGTTTATTGTACTCAGATTTAGCGCGGGCTCTGCATTTCAGTATGCAATTTTTGGGTAAGTTACCTTTTCCTTATAATGGATTTAGATTTCCTATCCATTATTTCCAATTGGTATTTGCTCAGTATTATTAACAGAAAAAAGGGGGAAGGTTGGCTGGCCAAAAAACATATTCAACCCCACTTTTATACAGAAGGATTTTTTTAAAGAAAATTTTATGTATACAAGCTGTCCTAAGTCAGCAATGTTGATAATACTGAAGCATCCATTCTTTTATATTTTACTCTGTTATTTCAATCTTTCATATCTCCTTCTAAACTCTGTTGTCTTGTTATCTAGCAATTGATTTTCTTTTAAGTATTAATCATGTTAATTCATCTCTCTCTTGTAGAGAAATTTTGATTATATATATATATATATATATATAATAGATAAACTATTGATACCTTAGCATTAAGAATTTGATTGTATTAAAAATGTTCTTATGATTCTTGATTAAAAAAGAAAAGAACTTCAAATTAATAACTTCCGAAATTGAAGTTGAGTTATATTTTACTCTTTCGTAATCCCCTCGCAAGTGGATTTTTACAAAGCCCATTTTATTCGTGAATCTCTACTCAAAATAAATATGCGTGCCAAATTTCAAATGTAAATCTAATACATCAAAACTAGAATTTTTTTTTATCAATAAGCTCCAGTAATCACCTTTGAGATGCGATTCCTTTAAGACCAGTTCAGTAAATCCGTTGAATTCAATGACAGAGGCATGCATATAAATTTTATTACTGTAGGTCTAGTAGTTCGAAAACGGGTATTTTTTTATTAATATGCCGCCAAAGCATATCTTTCCATTCAACAATTAGCGTGCCGTAGTGAATTTCCATTCAACAAAAGTAACATGCATGCTAATATTCATTACGTTAAGTTGTAGTTCGATAACACGAATTTGTTTTATCAATAAGTCCCTCTTCCCCAATAGGAATCAATTTCCGTAAAATCCGCTCTAAGCGTATCTATATCCAACTACAACAAAAATGACAGCCAAATTTTCAGTCTGTACGTATAAAAGTTCAATAATAGCCATATTTATCTCTGACGTTCCCAAACCCTCGCACAACGACCTTTCAGGTCGATTCACAAAACAATTTTTGTAGCGGATCTCTAGTCCATGAAAGGAACGGGTCTACAAAATTTCTAGCATGTAAGTCTAATATTTTAAAGAGATATAATACCCCTTAAGACCTCGCTACAACCCCTTAGGTTAAATTTTTATGAAACCCCTTTGTTTAGTGAATCTCAACTTCATCAACGGAACAGGCATACCATATTTCAAATTTGAAGGTAAAATAGTTCATAAAGAGGTATATCTATCTATAACACTCTTAAGCCCCCGCAATTCCCCTTTGGATTCCTTTTTCACCAAACCCCCTTTTGTACCGGACCTCTAATCCTTCAACGGAGCATGCCAACACAATTTCAAGTTTGTAGGGCTAATGCGGAAATATAGTTCAAAAACGGGAATATTTATCTCTAACGCTACTCAAGCCCCTGCAACAACAATTTTCGCAAAATCTTTTTATAGAGAACTTGTATTTCATAAAAAGAACATGACTACCAAAAATCTGAATTTTGTAGATCTAATAGTTCGAAAATATGTATACATATAACTAGCACCCCTTCAGACCCGCAACGTGCCTTAAGAGTCAATTATACTAACTCAGAAACCTTCACAGGCAAGCGTCCAACCATTCTCTAAAGTTTCATCGCAATCGGATGAACGGTTTAGGAAGGCATAACCGACAAACATACAGGCAGACATTTATTTTTATAAATCGACTAAACAAAGAAATTGATATTTAAAATAATCTAATTTTTTCCATGACAAAGGACTTTTTTAATTTTTTCAATCAAAATTTAATTAATACCCGGTAAGTCCAAACCCTCAACAATGATTCAGAGCAGCGGATTTTAAACTTTCAATCACCTCGCCCCCCTTTGTATTAGCTTAACATCGTTCATCCCCAGGAATTTGAACACCCCTTGCTGAATTAATATTCTTGATTGAAATACATGTTCTTGTCCATGTTCTTCGGTGGCAATTTGGTGATTTTTTTTCTAGATGGAGTATCTTTCAATTTTTCTGCGAAGCCTTTCAGTGTATGCAAAAGAAGAAAATCTTAACACATTAGATGAAGAGCTTCTAAGTGAATCACCCGTTCAACAGCATTACCAGTTACATCAAAATAATTAAAAGAGCAATTCAAATCACATGATGGAATTTATTACAGAAGGATTGTATGGTTTTGAATCACAATCAATTGACAAAAACAACACAATATATGGCATAATTCCGAAATTCTACTCTACAAAAGTAAGGACTTATTTTCAGACCATAAGAATTTCTACACCTAAAAATTAAAAATGTTTTATAATAATTAAAAATATAAAATAAACTTACAATTAATTGCTTATTAATGTTAATAATAATAAAATTAGTATATATATATATATATATATACTAATTTTATACATATATTTTCTACATATATATATATATATATATGCAAATTTATAATAAAATAACAATATATATATATATATATATATTGTTATTTTATTATAAATTTGCAAGAATGGAAAGAAATTTAAATAATTATTAAAACAATTTAAAAAATATATATATAGTTATTCATTGTTATAGCTTATTCATTTTTGAATTAAGCCATTTTTATAAGTCATATATGTCTCCTATATTACATCTTCATAATTCAAAGCTAAAAATGGATTTTAAATCTACCTTCTGTTATAAAATTGATTTTTTATAAAATACATTTTAAATTTTACAGATGTTGTAAAAATTATACATAAATAGATATAAAATATTTATAAAAACATGGTACAAAGAAGGTTCATTCTTAGAAAATGTAACCGTTCTTTTGAAATATACTTCTTGTGCATTAAATGAAATCAGAATACTTCAAACAAAGTGCAAAAGGAGACATTATGTTAAAATTGGCATTATTTAGATATTAGATCAAACAATCTTTTGTTTGTTCGTTATACTATACTGTTATGAAAAAATCAGAGTAAACATTTAAGTTTCTTCACCTTTAATAAATAATAATTTTTCCAATATATTAATTACTATTTTTTATAAAATCATACAAAAAATTTCAAAAAAAGTCGTTAAAAAAATAAATTTACTATATATATATAAAATATGTTTTTTTAATATTCTGTTTCCTAGAAAATGGGGGGGGGGGATGGCGAAGAAGTCTCATTTCCTCAGATATGAATATTTAATGCTCTGATTGGTTTGAATGAATGCATCAGACGATACGCTCAAGCCAATCGGAGCGCTTCACTCCCATTCACGTCACATGACCGGAAAAACAGACGGTTAGAGCATCACTCATATTTTTCAACAGTCTATTCGGTTACTTTATTGACGTTAAGATGTCACTGTCCCTCAGTCTGAGGGAATATTCCGAAATATTGAGTTATGTCAGTAAGAAACCTGCTTTTAATATAAGGACTGCACTATTTTTTAGTAGAATTGTAATTGAGATCAAATTAAGACTACTGTCAAAATACTTTCCAATGCTAAATATGGATGAATTTGTATTACTAACATTGGATACCTGTTGACTTTCCGTTGGATTGGAATGGAGATGCTATTTTGAATTCCCTGGTTTGATCGATTTGAAGAAGCGTAGAATCAGTGGCTTGATTTTTCGTTCTGTTTTCCTTAATATGAGTGTATTAAAATCTATTCAATGGTCAATGCCAAAGTCACTTGTATCCAAAACGGAGGTTAGATTTTCAAATGACTATTATGAACTGCAATGCAAGATGGATAATAACAGAACATTTTCTGTGAGGATATTATTTTTTTTCTACCGTTACTTTTCGTTGCTTTCTAAAAGTACTTAAAAAGTATCCAAGTGGTAAGAAGTCCAGTTTTATTAGAAATATTGGGAATTGTTGAGATTTTATGTGTAGGTTATTGCAGTATTTTTGAAAGAAAATTGGTAGTTTTATGTTATTTCAAAAGAAAGATTGATTTAGTTCATATTTTGTTAATTTTCAATATATAGCTGTATAAACCATGTCTCGGAAATTATATTGTTGTTCTGTCTCCTTTTTATAATTAAAAGAAATAATAAACAGATACGATAATTCCGGAGAAAATTTTTATTTGAATTGAATCTGAGCTTGAATGAGGAAAAAAATCACATTTAGCATAATAAGATTCACTTAAAGTTCGAATGTTTGTGGATGACTGACTGATTGGTATTAACTTATTTTGAAATGTTAAAAAGTATTACGCTGTCCATTTTATTTCGCATATTCATTTCATCTGGCATTTTTTAACCTGCAGCTTAAGGAATTGTGTGAGGGTGAGATGCAAAGAATTCTTCTCATATATGAACGGCAAAGAAAATACTAAAATTCAATTGTAGAACTGATTTATACCTTTTCGTGCAGGGTTTAAAATAAAACACTTTTAAATATTTAATTCATGTTAAGAATTTTTGACATACTTATAATTGAAAATATGGCATATGTGTTTTTTCCTAATGGGACTGCGCATTGGTATTTTAACTTTTGCAGAGCTAGTACATTCCCCAGGTGCTGGTATCACTTTTTAGCACTTAATATGCTTCCCTGCTTCGTAATCAAAGGTCTCCAGGAGACACTGAAACAAGTAAGCAGAGGAGAAGGTATAGATGGTTGGGAACAAGGACATGGAAGAAAAATGTCATCAAGTCCTGCAGTGAACCTCAATGTGGCGACAAGGGGGGTATCTGATGGAACTGAAGTCAGGTTTTCCCAAGGTGTGAATACCGTTCCATTATGCTCAGCTATGTCTGCAGAATTATACTGAGGTTTAGTCAGGCTTCAGCCTTAGTGGTTCTTCCCACAAGTGAAGTTGGAAATTAACCATTCGCCATGGAGCAGTTGCATATATAATGCAAAAAAGAAGTAAAAAATGTGTCATAAATATAATTTTTTATAAATTATATATACATACATCAATACATTTATTTGCATGACTTATTTTGTGAAATGTGCTCCTGTTATGTTAAACCTAAAACCCGTATTCCTTTGAAATATTTTTATAGGAGACTAAATATTAAATGGATCAATGCTAGTTATATAATAGATTCAAGGTTGTAGAGCTTTTATGTCCAATGCTCCATGCTCGAATGAGTGGAATATCACATTTAGTAAAAGTTTATTTACTTACAGTTCCAATATGTGTCCATGGATGCTTAGTATTAACTAAACTTGAAAAGTTAACAAGTATTACGTTATCCATTTTTTGGCATATTCATTTCATCAGAAATATTGAAATGTATACAGTTAAATGTATTTCCCACGCCCCATTATACAATTAAATGTTCGATTTGGTTTGAAGAACGATGGGATGGATAATTTCAATGGGCTGTGTTGCATTTTGTTTATTTTTATTTTTAGTTAATTTTCAATAAGAATATTTTCAATCTTGGAATGTCTTGTGGAATTACTAAAAGTTCCTAGGATGTTTGAATTCTTGTGAAGAAAAAATTTGTATGAAGTGATTGTAAGGACTAATGAATTTTCACAGTTATAAAAAAAATCAATTGCATTACATATATTTAACTTGAAATACTTGGTATTACGTAATTATGAGAATATGAACTATCAACAAGTGTTACGGTATCTAAATTGCATGACAAATATTTTCCATTAGAAGAAATGGGAATGTATGCAGTTAAAAATATCTCTTATATTTCAGATTTTCAATTTATAGATGTTTTACACGAAAACTTGTAAATAATATAGGCACAGACAAATTCCTCATTTCCAGACAAAAAATTCCCTCATGAAATAATCGCATTCATAAAACTTCTAATGCAGTACTTTTAAGGGGGAAATGAGACTTTATATGATTTTTACCTAAGACGATGATTTTTTTGGAAGTTTTCAATTATACATTCTGGTCTTGAAAATTAATGTATATTTATTTCTTTTGTGGAATTAACAGAAATCAATATCAAAATAGCTTGGTATCAATTGAACGTGAGCACAATTGAAATTTCATAGAGCTGTTTTTATTCTCAGTAAGAGTTTTCATTAAGTATTATTTCAATCCGAATGCTTTGAAAATGGTGTTTTCATTCTCTTTCTATTGTGAAATTAATAGAAGAATTCATAAAGTCATTGGATTTTTTTGCGAAGAAAAACTTAGAATTAATTGAATGTGAAGCACAATTGAATTATCAGATAGTTTATAAAAACTGTTTTACGAGTGAGATGGCTTGTATTATGTAAATAAGGAAACAGAAGTTTCAGAGTATTAAAACAATATTATGCTTTAAAATGAAATGAAAAATACCTTTTGAAAAAAGCCATTTCTTATATTCAACATATTATCAAAGAAAATATCATGAAAATATGATTAGTATGTCACTCCGTTGTGCTCTTTAGAATGATTCTTTTATTTACACAATATGATCGTGTGAGTAGTAATATCCCACCATTTCCAAATAAACGAACTTTTATCTTAAATTATTAGTTTTTCAACTTATTTTAAAGATTATTTGTAAAGAACAATGCTTTCTTAGCTTGCCTGATGGTGTTCTTTATCAATAATTGAAATATTATGGTTACTTTTTTTGGTATGTTTGTTGTTTTTAAAATCGGTAATTATAAGTATGACCACGATGATGTACCCCTTTTTTTTCCAAAATAAGATGACTGTAAATTCAGTTCCATCTCTCGTATTGCTTCCACTAACTCTAATGGATTTTTTTGATGATTTTGAGATATTATTTCGTCTTTACTTGAGTTCTCAGTTTTTCTTTTTGTATTTTTGTAGATTTGTTTCATATAGTTTACTGTATATTTCTCTGTACAACTCTTTTACCAGGAGGCTTTCAATGTTAATGCTATTCTGGGTGTATATTTTAACTTAAACTCTTTTGCATTGAATTATATATATTTATTGAAATATTCAATCAAAAATATTTATGAAAGCAAAGAATTGCAGCATAGAAAACTTATTTTTTCCCTTCGACTGAGTATTTGGAATATCACATAAGAGAATAACCGTTTGTTAAATGCTTCAATGAATTTTTTCCTTCCGATAACAGGTGTATAGTGTGAATACGGGTTACTGATTTCATTTGCTAAAAATAAGATTTTAATGTTCCCGGAAAAGAAAAATAATTTATCTAAAGATAAATTTGCGAATTGAAAAAACGTTGT
This sequence comes from Trichonephila clavata, assembly GCA_019973975.1. Lineage (NCBI taxonomy): Eukaryota > Metazoa > Arthropoda > Arachnida > Araneae > Nephilidae > Trichonephila > Trichonephila clavata. The sequence goes on along the minus strand of BMAO01016876.1, from coordinate 13,271 downwards.
CCCAATGTGCATACCTCTACATAAAAATAACTACATAGGTAGAACTCAGAAGTAGAGTGATTTATTGAACGAAAATCAATGATTTTAAATATTATAATAATCATACCTTTCATCCGTATTGTACTGCGGATGTCGTTATCTATCCAAATTGTTTGCTTTCTAAATTTCGTTGTTACTGAAAAGACTAATTGATATTCTTGTTAATTTACACCTGAATTCTTTTCGATTACGATTGCATCTTTATTAACATCCAATACAATATTTCACGAAATGTTTTATAAAGTTGACGGACAATGCAGTTTGTTCATAGTTCTCAAACAAAGGAGTCATGAAGAAGGATGGAAGATGCATCTTCAGGATGTCCAAGACCATGAGGCACCAAATTTTGCCTCATGCCTGCAATGCATTTAGCTGATCATATTGGAATGGCCTCCACGCCTTCGGGAACTTTACCAAGAGAATACACTTCTGATGTACTTCACCCATTCCGCTCAGGACCTCTCTCTTCCAAGAGAATGAGGAAACAATGCAGGACTAAGGGAGAAATATAAAAAGTAAATGAAATATATTTCAGAATGAATATGGATTACAAGCAGGTAATTAATGCTTGGCCCAAATTATGTATCAGCTTTATCAACATTTATTTTCCTGCCTAGAATCTGATTGGGCTAAGGATTAGATTGTATACTTTTTTAATAATGTTGATGAATGAATATGACCAATTGTACCAAATAAATCTTTATATCTGATTTTTACTCGCTGCTGTGCAGGCTGCCTGAGAAAACACGCTTTTTCCTCCTGCAGGCTTCCATTAGATTTAAATTTAAGAAGGTTCGGAAGGAAGTTACAATTCGTTTATCTGCTTAAAACGTTTTTAATATTGCAAGGTCTGTCACCACAAGGCCTTTAACCCGCGGTCACTCGCGCCTGTTTTTGCTACCGTCTTTACTCTTGGGGTGTAGAGAACAACCCAAACTTTTAACACGTGTATTAAAAGATGAAAAAAAATTTAAGTCAATTATGATACATATTTATAAATTACGAGATGTTTTTTGTATTATGCAAATAAAATTATTAAATTTATTGCACACAAATAAGACTAATATTAATTTAAACTAAACCTACAAAATTTTCATTTTAAAACATGTAATTTTATATTTTTTTCATAAAACACAAGTAAAACGTTTTTTCCAGTGATAAATTTACTTTGTAATTAATGTTAAGGATAGAAAAAAGTAGAAAAGAAATATTTTAATCATTTTCCAAACTTTCAGAGGAGATTGTATTCATATGGTTTAAGCACATATTTTTCTTACATTAAAGGCAAAATGAATTGGTTTTTACATCTTTTAACCGTGGACGAACAGCGCAGAGCCTCTTTTTTGGGGAATTAATGCTCTTTTTACTATCTTCTGTGTCAGTAAAGCCCCTTTTGAGTTTTTGTCAATTATTTGTTTCCGTTAATTTATTTGTTGTTTCTTGCTCAAAGTTTCTTCCAATTCTTGTGCCGCATCTATGAGATGAACAGATTGTTTAATATGGTGCTCTTCTGAAATTACACTGTCTTCGAAATCACTTAGTTCATCCACAGAATCTGTTGATACAGTGTCTAATAGATGACCGAGTCACTGTTGCTTCATTTCCCATGAAATGTTTGTCGTAATTTCTGAAAAGTATTTAAAAACATTTGAACAAAAATAATATTTTACAATTATTTTAAATTTTTACATTATTTTTATACTACAATTGTTGAAATTTTAAATAAAATATACATGCATATTAATATATTTGAAAAGAAAATATTAACGGAAAGAGTGAAACACTTACCTTATTTTAGATGCTTCGAGTACGAAAATATAACTCAATCACTCGCGGGGTGCTCTCAGCACCCTAGGTAAACTTTTGAAGTTCATTACGTTTCAATCGTCCGAGCGAGAGTGATTGCATCTAGCCTGAAGATTCAATGATCTAAACTATGCAGCTACTGAAAAAATCGTGGTTCTGCGCATTCTTGTGGAATTCTAGGAAGCGTTTCTTGTTTCTGGGGTGTACACAGCACCCCGCGCGAGTGATCGCGGGTTAAGAGTGAAGTTAATAAAAATAATTAAATTAACCCAAGACATTTTTGTATAATTTTCTTGAAAGGAAATGATGTTTTCCTCCAAGTAATTGATAAATGTGTGATTATCACACAAATATTGAATTTTTCAAAAGCTTTTTTTTTCTCTTCACAATGTTACAAATATACTAAGACTTTTAAAATTCTTTAAAACATTATCTTTACATGAAGCAATAGAAATTCGTGTGCATAAGAAATATTATACTTCTTTATAACTGAATTTGTAGCATGGCTTTAAGAGATTCGTAATCAGATATCTCTTGTGTAAAAAAATTGGGGCTTTTATATACATATAAATTAACATCAGTGTCTTTGAGGTACAGAATACATATTTGGATCCAGTGAAAGGATATTTAAAGAATAAAAATAATTTCTATAGAAAATCTGAAATAAATCTGGATTGTGCGAAGTTCCACTAAGTTATTGAAGTGGCAAAAATATACATTGGAATATAGCTCCTTTCATTTCTACCGCTTTTCCAAAAATCTGAATTGTATTCTTGGTTTTGTTATTTATAATCTCAAGAGAAAACGATAAAGGAACCCTTTTACAAACGTTGTACTGAAGTCCCCTTGAAAGGGATACTTTGTAATCTTTCCGAGGATACATGCTTGTAGAAAATAGCGGAGACTTTATATTTTAACCCATTACCTACTATTGAAATTCATTCGCAGTGCCTCCGTTTTTTCTAAAGTCGTGCTCGTTGTTACGCGGTTTATTGGAGGAAAAGAAAAGACGTATTTTTTCCACCCAAAAATTGTTTACTTTCCTCCTAAAATTACTACCATTTTTAAAATAATTACAGAATACCCCAATTTCTCACTAGTCATGGTAACTTTAAAAACTTTTCAGCAAATTTAATTTGTGTATTTGTCATCTTCATGCGATTGTAGTAATGTTGATGTAGAATATGAAAATTTTTACAGAGACTAATAAATTTATTACAAATATTTGTAATTATTTACTAATTTTTCTTCTTTACGTCTGTGTCTGTATCATACTTACTTCTGTAAGCTCCTTGTCATACTCTGTGGTGCACGGGTATTTATAAAATTCTATTATAAAAAAAAACATGTTTATGAATTTCCAACTGCGCATTTATATATTAAAGAAAATACATTAAAATAATGATCCATCATTTAAAAGCCAAGATTCAGAAGAACAAACACAATCAACTGTATGTTTATAGTTTGTCTCTATTGAATCTCCGGTAAATCCAATTTAGATTGGTCTGATAATTCTAAAGTAAGATAAGAAAAAGAGGGATGATTTGAATGTAAAACATATCAGGGGATAATTTTTTTAAGTTCCATAATTTGAGCGATTCGTTTTAAATGTAGCTCACATAATGCTTAGAAGAAGTTATTACTTCTTGGATAGATTTATTTTGTAGATTCCGAAAGGAATTATTTAACTTTTGCTTGTCAGTTTAGTCAAAAAGAAGTGTCCAAAATCAACTTCCTTAAACGCCATGAAAGTGGTTGTTTAACTTTTGTCAACGAAATGTATTTTTTTAGGGTAAATTCACCTTCTTAGAAGAGTAATAGTGAAGTCGGTCAGCAAGATATCTTTGAAGAAGCCATCTAATTCACTCAAATTTTGTTCAAATCGGAAAAAACATGCGAGATATAACTCATTTACCGGATCTGAATTCGTTTTATAAAGCTCTCTATTAAGGTATTTGTATCACACCGAGGAGGTAAGATAAAATTAAAGCATTTTGGAAACCCAATTGTTAAGGATTATTTTGATTCAATTGCTTCTTGAGAGCCTTCTGGTAGAAGAAAATAGAATAAATTACAGTTGATAATTTCTATCTTTTTATTTGCTTTATAAATCCACATAAGGTTTTCTTTTTACGCCGGTAGTGGCACGCACTGTATATGAACATTATTAAACACGCTGAAAGACTGAGGGGAGACCAATAATTTTTTTTATCATTATTTTTGTTGTACACAATTAAAATCCTAAGTTTAGTGAACAATATATTTAAGAGAAAGTATACTAACCAACTTTAAGAAACTTTTCAAATTTTCTTTGATTTAGAGAAAAATCCATTCACAAACTGAACTAAAATAAATGTATGTAAGTTTTAATAAAGGATATAAGCCACTCACACTTTTCGCTAATATTACAGGAATCATATTTTCTGGCAAAAATGCCGTATTTCGTTAAAATTATAGTAGTTTTATTGCCCTTTGTAGATCAAAATCTTCCATCTTGATAGATTCCATCTTCCATCTTCATCACAGTGTGTCTTGTGGTATACTTATGGCTTAATGTCTTTTTTGATGGAGTTACTGGGCAGCATTTGAAAATGTTCCTTTCAACTTAAACGTTTCATGTGTGTTAATCGCTTTCTCAAACTTACTTTCGCCATCATGAATAATATGTATTATTCCATCAGGTTTCCCCCTTGCTTGAACTGATGCAACTTCATCCGATAGGGATCGCAAATACCCATTTCTATCTTATATTCTGTTCATTTATATTTATTAGCGATTATGAGTCAAACAACACATTAATCAAAACCACTAAGTCGTTCAACGAGATAAAATATAACCGACTCTAAAATGCAACCGCAGAATTTTGTGATATTTTTTTTTATAATGAATCGGATGCCATAATTTTTTATTTACTTTGATTTTCAATCTAGAATGCTGTTATAAGCAGAAGTATATTGTTTATGTTATTCTTTCATAATTGTTAACAATGTGATTTTAATATGGAATGGTCTCACTTTGTCTGGTTTAGACATATTTGTTAACAATTTGATTTTAATATGGAATGTTTTCTCTTTGTTTCTGTACAGACACATTTCTTAACAATTTGATTTTAAAATGGAGTATTTTCACTTTTATTACAGTTATACAGGTTTGTATCATATTCTGAATTTTTATATCTTGACGAATGTTTCAGCAATATTAATATAAGATTTAAAGAGACACTGGGTTCATTTTCGTGATTTTCCGCATTTAATTTATTCACATGACTTGGCATTTAGTAAAAATCAATTACGACCGTTGTGTTCCAGCTAAGGTACGTTCTGCGTCAATTAACCATGGTTCACTTAACAAGTCTTCCAAGATTTTCTGAAGAATACTCCTCGTGCTGTTTTTGAGTTCATCTATCGATCAGTCACATTGTAGTATTTTATATCTATGTCACTTTTTTGAATATATGATATCATAAAATTTTCGTGATAATTAGTTATGTAGATTATACGGAAAAATATATTGCAATTTTGGGAGCTCCTAAGACTGGCATTAATTCAATCATTTGAAGAATGATACGAAATGTGGAAACTGATTTTTTTAAAGTAGAAGAAAAATTACGTTCTTCACTACATTTGATTCACATTAAATTTTTCCATTCTGTTTTGCAACGTACATAAAGAGGGTCCAGAGGAAGTAAAACGTATTTTTTTGTATAATTTATTACAAAAATGAATCCCTTGGAAGACATGCATATATAGAACAAAATAATTATGTAAATATGGACATATTATAATTAGATTTTGTTTTGAAAATACTTATATATATGTACTTTTCAAGTTTTCGTGGTGAATGATTACGAAGGAGAAAATCGCAAAGACACTTTATCAATCTAAAAATACTGTAATACTACATCTAATTAATACTGTATCCATCTAGTTATTTAAATGTCAAATTTCTTTATCAAAACTACAATAATGCTCCACAGCATTAGAAAGATTTAAAGCGTGCTCATGCACTTCAATGTAAATAATTATCACATTGATTCTTAAAAGAAGAGCACTACAAATGACAATTTGAAATCGCCGTGTACAGTTAATTAAAACTTATTAAAATTTCATGAGTTCATTTGTTTATTTTTATAATACATTAGTCCGAATCGGATAATTAAAGATTTCGTGTGCTTATGAACTGCATTCAGTTCTTTCAAAAAATGTTTGCTATTAATAATTATATTTCAGACGCAGGTGAAACAAGTTTTGATCTCCAAGAAATTTATCGCCACTTTTTTCCTGATATTGGCTGATATAAGTTTTCTACGGAGATAATAAATGAGAGAATCACAGGACTAAAATATAAAACCGCGAGTTGCTTTTTAACAGTCGTTTTTGTTTGTATCATTCAAATAATTGGGAATTTTATTCAGCAGTACTACAGGCAGCAATAGAAAATTTAAATTTCTAAGCCATGCAATGTATGGTTAACACATTTTGATTTTAAATTTTATTTGGGTGAACTTAGTCATTATAATAATATGAATCAAAAATTGACTGACATATCTTAAAACGTTTTTGAAACATAGGTCAATTATCATTGATCTTGAAAGGAGAAAGCATGTTTTTAAGCAAGCAGAAATTATTCCTTATCAAATTTAGAAGTATATTCCCATGGTTAATGTAATTGGATTTTGATTTTTCAACTCATTAGTGTATGGAACTAAATAGTCTGAAGAATACGCAGAAGATTTAGTACATATGGATATAATCAATAAGTCAAAAGATTTCTGCGAAGCAGTTGGAAGATCTTATTTTGACTACACTTTTTATTTCTTTTTATGTTCACGTTTACAAACTGACCTGAAGAATCAGCTATCGTGTTCCCAGAAAAATTTCAACTGCAGAAAAATTAATCTTTAATTTCGTAATTTTTTATATTTTGCATCGGGTGTTACTAGCCTCTATTGTTTCTTTCGGATTGTCTTGTTTTGTCTTCTTTCAAATTACTGTTTTATAAATTGTACCTGTAATTATCGATGGATTTATGATATTAAAATCAGATTTTCATGAAGTGACTAAGTTTGTTTCCATTACATTACGTACTTTCTTAATTCATTGAGCTTAGTGTTTTAAAATTATCAACCAGGACATTTGTATTCCAGTTAAAGATTTAATTCACTTTTCCATGGTCCACCCATCAAAGGAATAGTGTTTGTGCTGCTTCAAAAAGACTTACGTTAACAATCAATCCGTCAGTAAACGGGGTGGGTATGTCCCCTTTTTAAATATCTGATATTCGTTTTTCGTGATTTATAATTTAAACCTATGATAATGTAACTGGCGGAAAATGTATAAATACTCCTCCTTTTTATATTATAGTTGAATTTTCCGGCAGTTAAGTTATGTTTTTATCAAATGTTGCTATGAAATTCCTCTTTTAAATCTCTCTTAGAACATGAAAAGTAGATGGGAGTCTTCTAAATTTGGATATTACATACAATTACGTTTTTCCTCATAAACAAGGATTATATTTTTTAAAGAGATCCTTTACAAATGGAATGTACCATGCTTCACCAGGATTTCTGCAAAACTGAAACAAATAATGTGTGTTAATTATATTTTTTTATAAATACATAAACGTACATCCAATACATTTAATTGCATCATTTATTTTGTAAATGGGGCTCATAGTATGCTAAACTCGTAAAACCGTATTCCTTTTGAAAAATTTTATATATGTGGCTAAATTTTGAATTTATCTTTGCTAATTAATTTACCGATTCATTGTTGTAGAGTTTTCATGTCCAGGAATCGCAGATTTTCCCAGCATTTGATCTAATTAAACAGCAATGGGAATGTAAATACTTGATGGTCTTTTTTCATTATTTTCAGTAAAGGGAATAGAAGGTTCCTGAGGTACATTTGGTATTTGACATTTGTAGCATGTATATTTCAGGCTTTTTTATACATTTGTAGCTTTTGGGTTTACAGAGATTTTGGCATTAATGGCACTAGATTTCGGCAACCAAGATATTTTCTCCTTTTTGCTGGTTAGATGTGTAATCGAGTGGGCAAACCTGATTCGTTCCTTTTATTAAATAAAAACAGTTATGTATTATTCAGACTTCTTTAAGAAGTACAAAGGTTTGCATAGAATGGATTAGGAATTTTTTTTGGTCTCATTTGTGTGTGTGTGCGCGTCACGGTTAAGATAATTATCTTCTTTCAAACTAAATTTTCATAATTGTTTCTTCATATTCCATTAACTTGGATTAAAATTTGTACTCTATCCATTACGATTAACAAAAGTTGCTACGGATAGAACTAATTCGATTCCTCTTCTCACATTTCAAACTATCTCTACCAATCGATATTGTATCCTTGGTTTTTTCGCTGTTGATTTAAAGGAAAATCTTTTTTTACAATAGTTAAAATGTGAGGATTTTACATTTATTGAACAAGAGCAAGCGAAATATTTTCTTTGTAAACCCAGTGCAAGATCCTTGCTTAAAGGAAAGTTTTTGATGAATATTTTTTGATATCACATACGAATTTAAGAGGGTTACTATGTTTAATTTAGTCACGGAAATTTTTAGCGATTGCATGCTGTTATAAAATATTAATTTGATACATTATTTATAACAATACAATCAATGTTCAGCAGTAAAAAGGTGCATACGAGGAAAAATATATCCAACTTTGAAAAAATATTTGGGAGCAAATATGGTGTAGCGGGAACTCAATCACTCTAAGTACCTTAAGTTAGTAAGAAAGTTCTTGTCACTCCCAGAAAGAGAGAGAGAGAGAAGACAAAAACATTTTAGTTACTATGAAGACTGTCATAGTGGCGGATACTGGCACGATCATTCATAAAAAAATGAACAGTTTTCCATCAATTAATAATTTCGAGAACCTGGGGTGACTCTGCATCCCGCGTCAATGCTCTCGGGTTAAATCAGTCGTTTGGAGCCAATTATCCAATTATATGATAATCTTATCATATAATCTAAGTTAGATGGTACATTTTCCTTTTTTTTATTCATTTAGATGTTTGGTTTTTAATGATATTTCGGATCTAGAATCAGCTCCCGGAATACTATAGAAGTAGGATTATTCAAATATTTTGAAGATTTGTAAGCGAAATTTAGATGTTCATTTGAAATTCATTTGAAGACAAAGAAAAATATATAGGTACAATTAAGATGGCCATTTCCAGGCTTTTTCAGATATAGGACGGATATAAACCGTTTCAAGTAGTTTGCTGGAAATTTTCATGGATGTGTTGATGAAAATATCAACAGTGCATTAAAAATTATAATAAATACTTCTAAAAATTAGCTGTATATTATAGTAAAAAATATAGTTACGCACTTAATATATATATATATACAGTTTTAATCTGATTGTAATATTTTTTTTCTGAAGAACAAATTAAATATTTAGCAATTTATATATTAGCAGTATATTGCTTTTTCCTTGGTGTTGGAAGACGTACACCTGGTCCAAGTGACATGTCACACAAATAGTTCGAATATCATTTTCTGCTTAGTCATTAAATGCCTCTCGGAGGCACCGAAACAAGCAAAAATGTCCTCAAGTCCTTCAGTAGACCTCAAAGTGGCGAGAGGGGCATCTGATGGAGCTCCAGTCAGCTTAACCCAAGGCGTGAAAGCGATTGATTATGCTCAGCTAATATGTCTGCAGAATTACACTGATGTTTATTATGTCTTCAGCTTTAGTGGTTCCTCGCTCAAGTGAAGTTGCAAATTACCCTTCGCCATGGTCCAGTGGCATACATATGATTTCCAATGACTTACGAATGAAACTTCACCAAGATATATGCAAAACAGGAGTTAATAATGCCATAAATTATAATTTTTATATATTATATATACATTCTAGCAATACATTTGATTCCGCATAAACAAGGGTTTTTTCCGCATAAACAAGGGTTATATTTTTTAAAGAGATCCATCACAATGGAATGTACCATCCTTCACCAGGATTTCTGCAAAACTGAAACAAATAATGTGTATTAATTTTATTTTTTTATAAAATACATAAACGTACATCCAATACATTAATTGCATCATTTATTTTTAAATGGGGCTCATATTATGCTAAACTCGTAAAACCGTATTCCTTTTGAAAGATTTTATATATGTGGCTAAATTTTGAATTTATCTTTGCTAATTAATTTACTGATTCATTGTTGTAGAGATTTCATGTCCAGGAATCCTAGATTTTCCCAGCATTTGATCTAATTAAACAGCAATGGGAATTGTAAAATTTTGATGGTCTGTGCCATTATTTTCAGTAGAGAGAATACAAGGTTCCTCAGGTACATTTGGTATTTGGTCTTACAGAGATTTTGGCATTAATGGCACTAGATTTCGGCAACCAAGATATTTTCTCCTTTTTACTTGTTAGATGTGTAATCGAGTTGGGCAAACCTGATTCGTTCTTTTAGGAAGTAACAATTATGCAATATTCAACTTCTTTAAGAAGTACAAAGTTTTGCATAGAATGGATTAGGAATTTTTTTTGTCTCATTTGTGTGTGTGTGCGCGTCACGGTTAAGATAATTATCTTACTTCAAACTAAATTTTCATAATTTTTTCTTCATATCCGTTAAATTGGATTAAAATTTGTACTCTATCCATTCGATTAACAAAAGTTGCTACGGATAGAACTAATTCGATTCCTCTTCTCACATTTCAAACTATCTAGCAATCGATATCGTATCTTGGTATTTTCGCTGTTGATTTAAAGGAAAACCTTTTTTTAAGTAGTTAAAATGTGAGAATTTTACATTTATTGAACAAGAGCATGCGAAAGATTTTTTTGTAAACCCAGTGCAAGATCCTTGCTTAATGCAAAGTTTTTGATGAATACTTTTGGATATCACATACGAATTTAAGAGGTTACTATGTTTAATTTAGTCACGGAAACTTTTAGCGATTGCATGCTGTTATAAAATATTAATTTGATGAATTATTTATAACAATACAATCAATGTTCCTCAATGTTCACCAGTTAAAGGGTGCATTTGAGCAAATTGTCTCGACTACGCGATAATTTGTGACCAGCTGATAATTACATTATTTCGAAGTTAGTGTTATCCAATTTCTAGGTATAAAGGTTCCATTTACTTCAAAAGGATTTTAAAATTATATCTTTCAGCAAATCATTTCCTATGTAATTGATAAATACTTAATAAATTGGTTTTGTTGTTTAGTATGTATCTTTATAGTTACGGCCAGCTTATTCAATCTTATTATAGCTTGGGCAGTTCCTTCCTGTTCAGACATGCTTCTATGAAATGCCGATGTAATGATCAACAGTATTTACGTCTTTGGAATCATCGTCATAAGCATTAGCATGATAGCTTTTGAGAGCCTAAGCCTTCCTCAGAAGTTTTTCCAATTCTGCATTTCTTCCAACAATAGTCCAGTTCTTCACTACACACATTCCTTCCAGTTACCACACTGTTGATTATTATATTTCAGACGCTGATTGGATACGTTTTTATATCAAAGAAATTTATCGTAAAAAGAGGTTCTTAAGTCCTTCAGTCAATCTCAAAGTGCAAAGGAGGGGGGGGTATGTGGCATAACTGCAGTCAGCTTTATCCAAGGTGTGAAAGCCATTCCATTATGCTCAGCTAATGTGTCTGCAGAATTATACTGAGATTTAGTCAGTCTTCAGCCTTAGTGGTTCTTCCCTCAAGTAAAGATACAAATTTCCCTTCGCTATGGACAAGTGGCATACGTATGATTTCCAATGACTTAAGATTCAGACTTGCAAGATTTACGCAAAACAGAAGTAAATAATGTGCAGTGCCTCCGGGACACACCAAATCAAACAAGAAGAGGAAAAGGGATGGATGGTAGGGAACAGAAACATCGAAGAAAATGTCCTCAAGTCCTTCAATCAAACTCAAAGTGGCAAAGGGGGGGGGGTTATCTGGCGAAACTGAAGTCAGGTTTACCCAAGGTGTGAAGGCCGTTCCATTATGCTCAGCTATGACTATGACTGAAGAATTATTCTGAGGTTTAGTCACGCTCCAGCCTTAGTGGTTCTTCCCTCAAGTGAAGTTGGAAATTAACATTTCGCCATGGGGCAGTGGCATACATATGATTTGAAATGATTACTAATCAGACTTCACCAATATTATGCAAAAAAGAAGTAAAAAATGTGTCATAATTATAATTTTTAAATTATATACACATACATCAATACATTTGATTGCATGACTTATATTTTGAATTGTGCTCCTGTTATCTTAAACACAAAACCCGTATCCCGTTTGAAAGATTTTTTATAGGAGACTAAATTTTAAATGGATCATTGCTAGTTAATTTATGGATTCATGGTTGTAGAGCTTTCATGTGAAGGAATGCTCCATGCTCGAATGAGAGAAATCTGACATTTAGTGTTAGAGGATTTACTTACAGTTCCGATATCTGTCCATGGATGCTTAGCATTAACTGAACTTGAAATGTTAACAAGTATTACGTTATCCAGTTTTTGGCATATTCATTTTATCAGAAGTATTGAAATATATACAGTTAAATGTATTTGTCATGTTCTACTATACAATTAAATGCTCGATTTTGTTTGAAGAATTTGGGAGATTTACATATTTTTAATGTAGGGTGTAATGCATTTTGTTAATTTATATTTTTAGTTTTTTTTTTCAATAAAAACCTCTTCAATCCTGGAGTAATCTGTTTTTGTTGTGGAAGCAATAATAATCCGTAAGCTGTTTGAATACTTTCGGAGAAATCTTTGCATGAAGTGATTGAGAGGACCAATGGATTTTCACAGATAGAATACAAAAATTCAATTGCATTTCATATAACTATGGAGAATTACTTGGTATTATGTAATTAGTAGAATATGAACTAACAGCAAGTGTTAAGATATCCAAAATGTATGACAAATATTTCCAATAGTAAAATTGGGAATGTATGCGGTTAAAAATATTTTCGTATTTCGATCTCGGAAAATAGTATATTTTTTTTATAAATTATATATATATATCATCCACAATTGCATGACTCCTAATTTGTTAAATCCATAAACCCGTATTCCTTTCCAAAATGTTTTAAAGGAGACTAAATTTTAAATGTATACTTGCTAATTCATTTATCGATTCATGTTTGTAGAGCTTTCATGTCCAAGAATGATAGGTTTTTCCAGCATTTGATCTAATTAAACGACAAAGGAATGTAATTTGATGATGGCCTATGTTCATCATTTCTGGAAATAAAATGCAAGATTCCTGACTTATGTTTACAAGACCAAAGAACATTTTCAAGCAGATTTTTTTTAATCTGCAGGTTAAGGAAATCTTTGCTATGAGATGAAAGTATTTCTTCTCAAATATGAGCTATGAGCAGAAAAGACAATACTAAAATTCAATTGGAGAATTGATTT
>BMAO01016875.1:0-26471 GCA_019973975.1 Trichonephila clavata | reverse complement strand
TAACTCAGATAATTAAAAAATCTAATTCGCAAGAATAGAAAAACTCCCCCATTTTTATACATTTGTTTTTGGTGATATATATATATATCCGATGTGAGTGAAATTCAACCCTTTTACTATTAAAATATTTTAAGATATTCATTTAAACAAATGCCCATATGTAGTTCTTAGATTTTGATATATTTTACCTATAAATTGCTATTTGATTTTGCTTTCATTTATGTACAATATTTAACATGCGAAGACTTTTAAAATCATGGAAATAAAAAATAAAGGCATAAACATCTTTTGTTCATGTTGTGCATTAGCTTTGAGCATGGAATTAGCTCCAAAGTATGTGTATTTATTTTTTTTATAATTATTAAGATAAAGTTTTATGAAATATTGATGTTTCATTCGTTTTTTTCTATATATTCATCATGCCAGTATACTGTTTAACTGTTCTACATTTGTGCAATTTTCAATTAAAAAAAGCTAATTAACATTTCATAAACGTTTCAGACTATTGGATGAATATTATATCATAGTATTCCTGGAAGGAAAATTTCAAACTCATATTTCTCCATGTTGAATTTTTGTGCATTATACTGTACTAATTCAAAACTCTAAGGCTTTTTTGATAATTGAAGTATGAGTTTGAAATTTTTTATACATCTTCTGAAATGTATGTTTTTGTAAAACTATGCATGGAATTAGCTCTAACATGTTTAGTACTTTTTATAAAAAATTTGAAAATCGAAATTAGTGTTTTTGTGAGAATTTTTGGAAGTTTAACTATAAAAAAATTAATAAAAAGTTAAAGTGCAACAGAAGAAAAAGGCCCATGCACAGTTTTATGTAATATATTATAAGGTACTTGTAAAAAAAATTTGGAAGAAAAGAGACATGTTTAAAAAAGCCTTAAGAATTTAAAAAATGTTTTAAAAAGTTCAAAAAATTTAAATGTTGCAAACATTTTGCAACAAATTAATAATGTGTTGTATGGAATTATTATTAAATACTTACCTTTATAAAATACAATTACAACTAAATATCAAATACTAAAAATAAAAAAAGATGTGAAAATGGTACCACATATCGCCTTAAGTTCATGTGAATATTTTTATTTATATTGATTTTTATTGAATGCATGCATACATATTTATGTAAATAAAAGCACTCTAATAATTATAATTTTGTGTAATATATGTTCCATTCTGTGAAATATCAATTAATACGAAATTCTTTTACCACGAAAAAATATTTCAGTCCTTCTTTAGTTTTGTGTGTTAAGCGATTTTAACTTATGTGAATAAATCCAGTTTTAAAATGTGACTACTTTAAATTCACCATTTTTGGTGAAAAGTTTCGAAATTTCTTTTTTTATGTTTTATTTATTTATTTGTTTGTTTTTATTTTTTACCCCATACATTTAAGATTCTAAAAACACTCTAATTTTGTTTCTACCATATTTAGCAGCTATATATAGCATAATTTGTAAACCAGAAATGGATTTAACACAGCCGGAAGTAGAACCCTAAGTAAAATATTTTTAAGTCATTGAATTGAAATTTTCAGAGAATGTTTTATTTAGTTCAATCTGTGCTATTAATCAAAAAATAATCTCTGTGCATATATTTATGTACATTGCTTTTTTAAGAGAAAAAATCCTTAGTTTTTTTTAAAAAAATTTTTTTTTGCAAAAAACTTCGGCATATTTAATAAAATTTTAGAAGTATCACAAATCTTTTAATTCCTGATTCATATAAAAATGTTGTTTATGTACTGTATAAATATTATATGAATACATTAATTAGAATTTTGTGTAAATTTTAGTAGAAATTTTTCGTATTGTAATATAAATGCATTTTCTGAGAAAATATATTTTTTTTTAATTTTGTGCTTCACAGTAAAGTTTACTATAGGAGTTCTTTTTAAGATATCGAAATCGAAATTTTTCAAAAAAGTTTTATTAAATTTTATCTGTGTTATAGATTATAATCCAATCTTTGTGTATATATTTATGTATTTTATTGCACTTTTTGTGAGAAAATAACAGTTTTTTGTAAAAAATTGCATGAAAATTTTGCATGAAAATTGACATATTTGAATTACTTTCAAAACTGTTACAAATCTTATAGCTCTAAGCACAGATAATGATGTTATTGATGTACTGTATAGGTATTATTTGAATGTATTAATTATAGAATTTTAATACAAGTTTTTACCGTAACTACAATTTTTCACTAAAATTTCTCTCCAGTATATCCACATTTTTTTTTAGTTTTGGTGGAAATTGTATTTGTGAATTCCTAGTTTTATGCCCCATTTCAAATAAAACAGTGTTCATGTAGTTGAAATTTTATTAATTTCAAAAAAGTGCTCTGAAGTTATAGTCACATAACTTAAAATATTTGTTCAACCGTTCTACACAGGTATATACTAATTTAACTGAAACTAAATATCAAAAATGTTATCCACATATACGCTTTTTGGAAACCCCGATTTCAAACGCAGTCAGCCACATTAAGAAGCAAATCATGAAAACAAAAAATGTTTTATAAATTTCTATTTGCTATTTAGGACTCCGCTTCTTTACAGAAACTCAGATAATGTGTATTCCACAGTTTGGAAACGATTAATTTCCCACTCGGTATATATATAGGTAAAATTTTCCCTCCGAAAATACAGTAGAAGCATTAAGCCTTCTAACAATAGTGGCGGTAAGCAATGGAGATATTAATTTCCAAAGATCAAAGGCACAACTAACGATTCTCAATCGTTTGCTGCAGAGGAATTAATAGTCACAATTTGAATACTCGTAATACTAGAGACAATAATGTAACTTGAATTAATAGCAACAATAAGTTGTTTGAGGAAACTTGAATGAGAGTTGAAATAATAATAATGGTTTTATTTTCGGTACTTTCATTCATATATATTATTAATATTTTCATTTAAATTATTTCGAGAAATAAATTATTTTAACTAGATTAAGGTATTTTACAAAAGCTTAACCCCTGAACCGGTTGTGGCCATCTTTTGGTATTCTGTGCACCGTACAGGCTACCAAAAGCGGGCCACACCCGGTTTGCCCATACAGCGTACGCGCGCGAGCGGGCATTGATATTTTCTTTTTTTTCTATCTTTGATCTGCACATATTTTTTAATTTTCAGTCAGATTATTAGTGTTTTTAAGAGGTGCAGTTTGCCCATGGTACTAAAATACTACTCATCGTGGATTTTTCTTTGTTGTGAAGGCGGGAATTTTTCATTGGAGGCCTGAATTTAGATTTTTGAAATTATTCGATAAAGGACGGGGATTGGCAAGTTAATGTGCAACTTGTTGCGTGAGAAAAAATGAAAATGGAAATATAATCCATAGAAGCCAATAACCCATAATCCATAAAGCCATGTCCTCAATGCAATGTAAGATTTAGTATTACACCATGCTACAAATTGTGTATGCACATACACATGCGAAATCCTCAACTGTTTGAAAAAGTGATGCGAACATGAAACTTTTTTGTAAATATGAGAGAAATTCTTTTAAAATATATGAAACATTCTTCATCATCGCATGCAGAGTGCATTTATAAAAAGCAATCATTTAAGAGTTTTTGTGTTCCACAAAATTATAAAATAAAAAACAGTCTGAAAACTTCAAATTTAAAATAAAAATAAAATGCTTCCATTTTCACATTCTATAAATTATTCTTCTTAGTTATACGCATTAAATAAATGCGCCTTCTTTTGGGAAGTTTTGGCCACAAAAATTGCTGCTTAATGGGTTAATAAAGTTAACGTATTTTTAACAGTATTATTAATTATTTCAGGGATGTATTTTATTTACTCATGTATGTATTTATAGATTTATGCGCGGGAAAAAATGGTATTTGGAGCATTGGTAGAGGCGTGCAGAAAAGAAAAAGACAAAAAAAAATGCCATTTTTCGTTTTGAACTAGAATTTTGACAATTATAAAAAATGCCTAAGTACTTAAACATTTTGAAAATGACAAAATAGATTGCAAATTTTGTTTGTTAAGTAATTTACTTTTTTATACTATTGTATTATTTATAGGAAAATTTACACAAGTAATCAGGGATTTATATTATGTTAAAGAGCATCAAGTAAATGGGGATAGTATTCCAAGACAATAAAAAATAAAAAAGTAAAAAAATAAATAGGAAAGGTTTATCTTGTAGCCTGTGAGTTCTATTAGCATAATTTAAATAATTAATATTAAAAAGAAGAAATTTGTTCCAATTACCATTAATTTATTTGGTAGAAAACACTCTAAGAGAAATAACGTTAATTATTCCAACATTAACTATTTTACTAAAAGGAAATCTTGGAATATGAAAAACATCTTTGAAAAAGAAGCTTCAAACTGTTTCCTATTTATAATTACTAAATATAATTTTTATGGCAATAAGTTGCTTACTAAGTATAAAATAAGTATATTTTCTTACAAATAAAAATGCCATGCTCTTTCATACTCTATTTTAAAAAAAAATTTTATCAAATAATCATTCCCATTTTATACTAATAACCTTAATTAATCAAATTGATCTCTTTGGATTTAATAATCATTATTTATGCTCATATATTCTATACAATAATATAAATTTAGTGTCTACTTTAACTTCACTTCATTCATAATTCCTTCATTTCACTTTGAAAAATTAAACATTTTGCTTTCTCAATTTTCAAAGACAACAATCAAGATGACCTTACCTGAGAAAGTATTCCAGTATTTGGTTCAATTATGTTTTCTAGCTTTCCTTTTAGTTTTACATCCGTAAAATAAGACTCAGTCTTTGTTATCTGGTTCTCACAAATTTAACTAAGAAGAATTTTACTTTCCAGGCTATTTAGATTACATTTCAAGTTTTCACTTCAACCTTTTTAATATTGTTGACACAGTTTAGAAGATTTATGTATTGTTCAGTACATTTGCTATTTTATTCGTCTAATTTATATCTATAAATAATTAACAAAAAAATGGTTTAAAAGATCGAAACGTGAAAGGCCATATATTTCCGAAGATTTATAGCAATATTAATGAACTTTAAACCTCTAATATCGGTCCGACGTAATCTTTGAGATATTTTTAAGACTTTCTTAAAATTAATGTCTTTAATTATGGAAATTCGTAGCTAAACTATAATTTATGGATCTTAACCGATAACGAGAGTTTTTAGAAGGTGTTTTCTCTCCGTAATGCATTAAAATTTTTAAAAGGCTGAACAATGAATTTTTTAAGTTTTTTTTTTCCTTTTTTTCTTATATATATGATATCGTCAAGCATTTTCAGGTCACTTTTTCTATTCCAAAATAGTTCATAAAAATTTCTTTGCAAAATGATCTTAATAAATTATTATTTATTGGTCAGCTGGCTCTTCTAAATTACCTTTTCTTCAACTTTTTAATTGACTATAATATTAAACTTTGCTTATCCCCACGTGTTAGTATTTTATCACTTTTTAGCACCAGTGTGTTCTTTTTTACTTTCACAGTCACCGTTTTTAAGATGTTTAGTTCATGCACATTTTTATGATTTGGTTTCTTGTGCATCTCATATTCACTGAATAGTCATTCATTATTCGATATGGTCTTAGTTGTTTAATTTATATTTATAATATCATTAAATTTGGGAATTAAACACAATCCCAACTATACTCAAGCCATATGATGGACATTCAAGTTGTTGTTGCCTTTACTTAATTAATCACCATTATATTACACGAGGCTGTAAGGAAAATACAGTCTTCAATATTCTATAATGTAGTGCTTGAAAAGATAAACACTCAAATAAATGATTTTCTTTACCCAGATTGCTTCTCTACCACTAGATCTCTCTCATATGTTTAGACTTAATATAGTGAATGAATACTATGGAAAAAACCACGATTCAAAATTTTGATTCTAGTTGGGAGTTTGATTCAATCTAGAACAGTGATCTTCAAAAAATGTTCCACGGAGCCCTGGGGTTCCAAGAAGTGTACACAAGGGTTCCACGAGTCACAATAAAATAATTGAAAAGAAACTTATAAATGTGTACTCAAAATATATTCATGTTCTGTATTAAGTTCTTACACCCACAAAAATTTATATAAAGATCATCTCTGTCAATAAGAAACTGAAAATTTTATTTATGCATAACTTTTTTGCAATACTTTTTAAGCTTTTATTATAATGTAATAAAAGAATATTAAAACATTTTATCTTTTTTTTATATGTACTACCTACAATATCAGAGGTACTCAACCTTTTTTCCCGCCGGGTCACATAACTGGTATTTCATGCCGGCCGCACTGTTAGGATAAAGGAGTGGGAAAAAATATAAGACCAAAGCAACATTGGACAAAGCAAAATTAATAAAAATATTAAAACTAATTTTTTGTGTGGTTTTTACTTTAATACTTACTTATATACATTTTTATCAAACATGCAAAAATAATATTTACTTTTATGCATATTTCAATGAGTCATGTGGTAGTTTCGATTTTTTTTCCTCCCTGACCAAGCTTCTTGTTTACATTTTACTATCAAGAAAAGCAAATTCATAGCAAAATTGATAAATCTGATTGCTTGATTGATACATTACCCGCTAAATTTTTAATACATTATTCTTAAATAATTGAATTTCTTAGTGCAATGGGCCTTGACCGGGCCACTCAGAAAAGCCCGTGGGCCACATGCAGCCCAAGAGCCGCATGTTGAGTATCACTGCACTAAATTTTAAATATTTTATTATTTACTTATAAATATTTTGTTTAATATCCCGGGTTCCACGAGATAATTTTATACTCGTTACTACGATGTCTGGCAAAACTAAATAGTTTTCTAATAAAAAATGCACCCTTTTCCTTTTGTGGAAAAAACCAACAGTAAAAAAGAAAGAACAACTTGTCGACATATCAACATATTCGATGTTAAAAATCTAAATTTAAGCAAGAACAATTCCTAAATTTTAGGTTGCAAATTCACATAAAATACACAGTATTTATCTACAGCTATAAACATTTTAATGCCATTCAGAATAATGTGTATAAGTGAAAAATATTTCTCAAAGTGAATGGCAACAAAAACAAAGTATAGAAAAAAATTAAACTTAGAACATGTAATGGGATTGCAGTAAATCTCAATAGAAATAGACCGAAAGTTCATGTAAAAAAATGCAAGCACGTATCCCATTTACTAAACATAATGCATGGATAGATGGCACTTAGATCACAGGTAAATATTATTAATGAGTAAATTATACTAAAAGTAGATTTAAAAAATTTTAATATAAAATGCAATATTTTTTTATAATTGCCTTCTTTAAATCTGATTTAAAAATATATCCTATGTGTGTGGATTAGGGTTCCACGAAAATATTTTCTAGCTCTGTGGATTCCACGAAAATACCATTCAATTTTAGGGAGTTCCATGATTTAAAAAAGTTTGAGGCCATTGATCTGGAAGAACAATATAATAACAAAACACGATTCCAATATTCTTGCGTGTTGTGGAACTTTGAGAAGAAAGTGAAACAGCTTGTTTTTGCCTAAGTAATCTGACAGAGTATAAAAGTAAGTATTAGGTTGGGGAAAAAGAAATTCCTTATATATTTTTTCGAAGGATGACCCTAGTGATCGAGATTTCTCGAAAAGTATCGATCAAGCAATTTTAGATTTATGTCCGTTGGAAAGGTGATATTTTGAACTAAAATAATTATTTTGCTGTTTTTTGATTGGCTCATTTAGTTATGAGTTAAAATGGTGGAAATAAATGCAAGCCATGTGGCTGAAATTTTGAATAGTGTTTATAGTCTCGATATTCTAAGCGCCAATTACGAACAATTTTGGTTTCGTCGATTCCTTTCAGGTCTGCCCGTCATCAAAAATGTCGATAAATGATCTTTGACCACCATGAATAATATTCGTAGCATCACCCAGGAGCTAAAGATCGATCATAAAACAGTTTTAAGGTAACTGGGACGTCTGCGAGAAGGAAAAATGAACTTTTTTTTGCACCAAATTTAAATGGTGCTCACTTACATAAATTAAAAAAAAAAAACGGAAATAAAATTTTTGCGTGGAATTATCCGTATATTTATGTACTTGGTAATGTAAAAATGTTTCATTTTAAATTACAAATATATCTGTAAGAGCAATAAATACTGAAAAACTATTTTTTTTTTATTTTCGATTCAAGTTCTCTTCCCCTTAGGTACATTTTGCATAAAATCTATTGCATATATAGCTTTACGGAGTTTTTGTTAACAAAACACTCCATAAAATAAACGAAATAAAATTTTAAAATATAAATTTATAAAAAAATTTTAAAATTTCAAATTTAGTGATTCAAATTTCCTTTTAATTTTATGCAGGAATGGTGCTATATTTGAAATTTGTGAATGTTTACTTGAAAGAGAATTCATTACCTTTGTTAAAAATTTATGAATCTGGTATTATGCAAAATATCAGCACTATAGGTATAGCAGATTTTGAGGACAGTGTACCGGAATCACCAAAATTGCATTTTGAGAAAATTGCAAATAAAGATATTTTCATCTATGATTTGTAAAATAATATATTTTAAAACAATATAAAGCAATACCATTGTTAATTCGATTATTTTGCATCATTCTCCGTTTTTAAATTGTAAGTTTAAAATTCTAGATTCCTTAGAAGTTCTTTTAATTACCCTTTCCCTACTTCTTCAACTCGCGTTATGAACGATTCACACCTTCTTCCATTTAAAATACAAAATATTTATGTCTATAATTGTTAGTATTTTTACTTCATTTTGAACATCATCATTACAGGATATTACACAATTCCTTACACATATTTTTATTGTTATGAAAATACACGCAAAAAATGTCTTTGATGATTTTAAGAAGTTTACTTGATGTCTAATTTAATTGGAACTCTGTTTTTAAAATTTATTTGTCTGCTTTTGTATTCATACATAATAATATTTATTTATTTTAAAGTAAAACCATAAGTAATAAATATATAGAGTTATTCATGAGCATTCAATTGTTAGCAATAAGGGAAAAGGACATGTATATTTTTTACCAGCTATGTATTTAATTCAGAATAATCCTCAAGATCCACTTTGTACTATATCCACTTGATTTATAATTTAAAAGCTACTCTGAGTATTTATAAATGAAAAACTAGACATAATTAACATTTCAAAAAACAAATTTCTTTTTCAAAAGTTTGTAACTAATTATTTAAATTTTCCGTAATTTTTGCACAAAAAATGTACAATTTTCAATAAATTTGAACATATAATATAGAAAAATTTAATTCATCGAATTGAAAAATTAGTTTCTTACAATATATATTGAATCACTACGGATTTTGAAAAAAGTGTACCTAAATCATAGTTACATCGCATTTGCTTACAATTGTTAAATTCAATTTTCTAGTGTTCTTTTTATTGAATTCTCAAAAATAATACATCTATAGGATACAGCAAAGTGCCTTTTCTTTTTTAAAAATAAAATGCAAACTTTGAAGCACCTTTATGTCTCTGCTTCCTTAAACTATTTTCTTAAAGCTGGATTAAAAAGAAACTTATTATTTGGGTGCCACATCAATTAACACGAAAAAAGATGGATTGAATTTCCGTTTGTGAGACCTTGGCCAAACGAAATGAAATCGACCCATTTCTTAATAGGATAGTATCTATGGATGAGAAATGGGTGACGTGTAAAACAATCTTGTATGGAAAAGATCGAGTTCAAAGCTCAGTGAAGCATCTAAAAAGGTTGTCAAACCAGCAATGCTCTAATGTACATTAGGAGAAACTGGAAAAGAATAATTTATTATGAGTTGCTTCCGTATGGCCAAACGCTCGCTAAATAACACTAAATTCGGAACTCTAGTATCAACAGCTGGACCGTTTGAAACTTGCAATTAACCAGAAATGGCTAGAATGGCTAACAGGAGAGGTGTTGTGTTCCATCAGGACGACGTCAGGCCCGACATGTTCATAGTCACTCGCCAGAAACTTCAGGATTTTGGTCGAAAAGTTTCGATGCATCCTCCATATAGTCTGGACCTGACAAAAAGAGATTACCATTTTTTTCTTGCATAGCAAAACTTTCTCAATGATAAGAAATTGGCATCAAAAGAAGAATGGGAAAATCGATTTCTTGAGTTTTTCGCCAATAGGTAACCAAGACTTCTATGAGAGAGGCATTATGAATCTATGATTAAAAGGCCAACAAATTATAGAACAAAAGTGGTGCCTGTTAAATCAAAATTGGTATCTAAAAAAAATGTTCAATTATGCTTGAAGTTCATGTAAAAATAATGGATTTCTTTTTCCCAATGTATTTGCTGTAAATGTACTCTTTTGTTTTTTTTAGTGATACGTGGAAGAAGGGGGGGGAGAGAACGTGTATGCGTGTGCGGGGGAGAAATAGTGTGTGTTTCATTCCATTTGGTTGAAACATGCACTACTGATATTACAACTTCAAAGAGGAGTAAGAAAGAAGAGATTGCCTGGTGCCACTGAAGATCCGCCTCTTGTAGGAAGGTTCATGCAATGTTAAATCTGTGTTCAGACTAAAAGACATCGTTGGCGTGAAGTGGAAATTTTCAGATACCAGCTTATTACGTAACCTAAGTGCAAAATGCGAGATCCGTTGCCAATAGTCCTCCTATAGCTTCTTATTAAACTTAAGGTATCCGCAATTTGCAACTACTTTTTTTTTTAAAAAAAATGAAGATATGGGGATTTTTTTTGGTTGTTGTTTTTAGATCTGTTTAGTATATTTTAAGAAAAATATGCTAAAATTAAGAAGAGAAAAAGAAGTTATTATTCCTAAATTAGAAAAAATAGGTAAAAATTGACAAGAAATAACAAAAACGTGACCCATTCTGTACCAAAGGTTTATAAACAAATTTTTGATTTTTTAATTCTGATGTGTTGCTATGTTATTCACTTTTGGAATAATCTTAAGAATAATAGATATTTTAATTTATTCAAAAATTAGAGCACTTAATCTTAGTTATTATATGAAATTCCTATAAGAAACAGTGATTATATTATCATAAAGGACAAAATTTTTTATAATAAAACAGTGATTGATAAATCAAAGTTAACATACTCCTATTATTATACAAAACATACACAAAAAAATTTCGTTGATTATTTTCAAAATTTTGAGCAATCGCTGACCCCGTTTGTGCATTTTTAAAAAAACACATTTCGAGTAAAACGCGTTTAAATCTATGACATATTGCTTAAAGTAATGGCTCATTTGCTTTTACTAAAAAACTTGTAGTTTTTGTTCTAGTAAACGGAAAATAATAAACTTGGTATTTATATTTAGCTAATAAAACGGTCTATAAAATAAAATCATAAAAAATATGTCAGTCTTTGGCAAAATAAGCAATTTTAGGGTAGTCTGATATCTTAATACAACGTTTCTCAAACTGTGGAGTCCCCCCCCCAGAGAGCATGATAAATATACGAGGGGGTTGTGAGTGCATTGAAAAAAATAAAAACAAAAGATTATTTAAAAGAATTATAAATTTCTGAAAGTAAACAAACACAAAATACATTCTGACAAAATAAAAAATAAAATACACATTTACACTTATAAATCTTTCAAAACTACCCAATGTATTTGATAGTTAATTTTACAATTCTAAGTTGTAAACAAGTTTAATAAATACTATTGACTCAATGATCTTGTCTTACACTGCTGGTCACCGTAAATGCAACACCATAAAAGAAAAACGCAAATAACATGAAACGTACAACATGCATTAGCGGAGGTGAGATATGCAAACGATTAGAATTTCAGCGCAGAAACGCATCACGCACACCTGTGGCGCCACCTCAAAGCGCTATTTAAGGCTTGGAGATTTCGGCAATTTCAAGTTCGGCAATTGTGTTTTTCTTGTGGTTTTTTCAAAAAGCGATCAGTTATGTCTCGTAGAAAACAGCGATCAGCTTTTCACCAAGTATCCGAGTTCGACAGAGGAAGGATAGTGGCCTACCGAAATTGTGGATTATCTTTCAGGGAAATCGATAATCGTGTTGGACGAAACCAAACAACTTTAATGCGGATATATGACCGTTGGATACAGGAGGGTACGACGGACCGACGTGGTCGATCGCATCCACCTCAGTGCACCACTTCACGTGAGGATAGGCAAATTGTGCGCATGGCAGTGACGGATCACTCAGTCACATCACGAACCATAGCACAGCACATTGAGTCTGTAACGCATCATTCAGTGTCTGCGCGTACCATTCAACGCAATTCACAGCACAGTGGTCTGTCCGCAAGACGTCCATTGCTTGGCCTACCCTTAACGCAGAACCACAGACGTCTCTGCCGCCAAAGGTGCGATGAAAGAAGGATGTGGGTGGCAGAATGGAAGGAAGTTGTCTTTACTGACGAGTCACGCATCTGTCTGCAACACCACGATGGTCGGATTCGAGTCTGGAGACACCGTGGAGAGAGGGTTCTGAACAGCTGCATTATGCACCTCCACATTGGTCCTGCAGCGGGTATTATGGTATGGGGCGGTATTGGATATCACTCTCGCACCTCTCTAGTACGCATTGCCGATACTTTAAACAGCCAGCGCTACATCACCGAGGTGTTGGAGCCAGTTGTCCTTCCTTACCTTCAGGGCTTGGCCACAGCCATATTTCAACAGGATAATGCGTAACCACACGTGGCACGCATTGTCCAAAGGTCCTTCGTCAATCAACAGATTGAATTGCTTCCCTGGCCGGCTCGCTCTCCAGATCTTTCGCCAATAGAAAACGAAAGAAAACATGTGGTCCATGGTTGCTCAACGATTGACCCAGATTACACCCCCAGTTGCCACACCAGATCAACTTTGGCAACGTGTGGAAGCTGCTTGGTCTGCTGTACCCCAAGAACACATCCAAAGTCTCTTTGAATCAATGCCGAGGCGTGTGTGGCAGCGGTGATCTCCAACAGTGGCGGCTACTCTGGCTACTGATTCTGGCAGGAACCACACTTCACAGAAGTCTATAAATTTAAGCATTGGATATTTGGTCAACATGTTATCTACAAAATAAATTTTATTGTGCAATCTCTTGTCTTTCTTGGTGTTGCATGTACGGTGGTCAGCATGTATATAAAATTATATACAAAATTTAGTATGTATTCTGATAATTTGTATAGTTTATAATTAATCCCTAAATGTGATTCGCTCCCCCAATGCCACCATTTTTTACGGAAGCACGCGTATGTGGTGTATTGAGGGGGAGGCATAAATAAGAAATTTCTCTGAAATAGGTAAGTAAATCCTTAGTAAGCAATGTCATAGCCATTTTATTCAATTCCAAAGCTTTCAAAATAATTTTATTGATAGCAGTGCACAGAAAAGATCGTACTTTGGAAAAATGTATTTATACGTCTGGGGCAATTAACGCACTAGCTGAATGAGACGCGTATAAATGCCGGTGACACTTAAGAGGATAAAGTCATGTTGTAGCTTTAGCGTCAAAGTGTATCATAATTGAATTCAATCTATTGTTATTGTACATTGAAGGGTGATTGTATATTGGATCTCAAATATTAAAAGTTTGAGAAGCACTGCCTTAATAACCAATCAAGCGAGAATCTTAATGTAAAAGGGAAACAATACGCATGATTATTATAGGAAAGACTATTATAATAATTACCTATATGCTAAATCGAGACTCTATATGCTAAATCGAGAGATACCCTAGTATATTCTAGTTCAGACTGAATAATACAGGAGTATCACGTTCGAAACACTTTTGAAAAATTTCCTTTTTATCTTTCTAAAAATGTTATATACTTAATCTTAAGAAAAATTCCCAGATCTATAATTTGTACAAAACAGCATTTTTCAGAATACTTATTGGATTAATTTTTTTGCCAAAAAAAAAAAAAAAAAAAAAAAAAAAAACTGCTGAACTTTCTTTATTACAAAGCGATATAAGCCAATATGCCTCCAAGTAAACTAGAATGCATCCACACATTTTCTGAAGCTACATGAAGGGTCTGTACATAGGTATAAAAAATAATCTTGTTTTTCATGTTTAGGTATTTTTCGTTATTGTTTTGACAATGGTTAAATCTCGTGTTAGTCAGAAATCCAATTTATTTGTGGCTTTTCATAGGTATAAATTACTTTTTTGCTTGGGCTTGTGTTGCCTGGATCATCAGTTTTGTCAGAGATAGGATTTAAAGTTGCTGAAAAATTTTTCGAATAAAAATTTATTTTTATTTTTTAATACCCTGTAAAAAAAGCTCAGGAATTCCCAGGTTTCATTCATTTTATTTCTAGATCCTATTTTTGTAATTAAGTTATCTAAGAATTTTTATACAAATTGTAATGTATGAAAAGGTAAGTTTCTTAAATTACGGGTTTTAAAATCAATTAAGATAAAAATTAATTCCTCAACCATTACAAATCCAAAGTAGTTGCAACATGGTGAAATAATACCCGCTTTTGAAAAACGATTTTTCTCAGTTTCTTTTCATTCATTCATAAGTAAAAAGGGGTTTTATATATATAATAGGATTAATTATAAAATTAAATGCCATTAAAGTAACATAATATATATTACAATTAGACACTTGGTCTGAAGAGTAAAAAGACTTTGTAGTCTCAAACATAGTTTTAAATCTTGCCAACCTTCTCCACAATTTGCTTATATCACTGGGTTCAAAGGAAGAGAATGTATGTATATATCTGTGTGCATATACATACCAAATTACATAAAAATATATTGAGAAGTATAGCTATAATTCCCTCTTGAAAAGTTTTCAGATAATATTTTAATACATGAGAATTTATGGCGTTGCAAGTGGCGTAATCGCTCGTTTCATGCAACTTTGAGGTTTCAATGTATACATACATATATGTTGTTCAAATTGGAAATGGATTACACTTTTTGTTAATACAGTTTTTTCGAATACAGATTCATTAATTTTTTAACTAATGAATAAATATTAAAAAGCAAATATAATAGTCCAACACCATATATAAAAAGGAAAATCTCAAGTTATGTCCCTGTAGCGCAATGGATAGCGCGTTGAACTTATAATCTAAAGATCGTGGGATCGAATCCCACCTGGGATGGCCTAATTTCTGGTAATGTGATTTATTTTTTTCCATACTAATTTATTAGAAGAATTAAATTTAATTAATTAATAAAAGTAACAAACAAAAATAACAGTCCAACTCCATATGTAGAAAGGAAAAAGTATAAAAAAAATTGCATAGAAAATTGCTTTCTATTTTGCCACTTAATATTGTGATTCCATCATGTGTGTATACATATTTATATTATATATAATTGTAATTATTTAATAAAAAGTAACTCTAAAATAAAATTGTTCTTTGTTGCCCTAAGTATAGCAATTGACTTTAAAAAAATTTTCCCTATTACTTGTGTTGACGATAATATTAAAATTTTATTTTCCACTTTCGTAAAACTTTCAAGTGCATGTTTTTCTAAATTTTCTATACACATTTAATATAGTCTCCTTCATTGCATCAAAAATGTAATATTTCGAGTTAATTACACATATTCGGTGAACTAGATTCGCCAAATATTTCCCCCAAAGTTGAGATCTGGAGAAAAGATGATCAATCCCGGGTGTCTAACTACTATTTAAATGTTGTTATTGCAATGAATAGCAACTTCTACTGAATGAAATATGCGTAAGTCATGACGCAATCTTTGTGAATAAAGTGAAGTTTCAACAGAAAACTCTTAAACCATCATTCTCATACTGTGGAGTACGAACCCCTAAAGACCGTAATAATCCTGCGTGAAGGGGGGGGGGGCAAACAAATAGAAAAGTCTAAAAAAACTTATTTAAAAATATTTTTAATTTGCTGAAAACAAAACAATATACATTCTGACACAATAAAAAATGCACATTTACAATACAAGGTGTGATAAAAAAATAAGACTAAATATGTAGCTTGAAAAATGAGTGGACTTGACAATAACAGTTTTGCCGACGTCATCGTACACACACTATCTATCCTTGAGGTCAGTTTCGTCTTAATCGATAGCGCCAGTTGGGAACACTGTGTCGTTGAGAGAACCCGTGCTACTGTATTCTGCTTAAAAAATGCCGAATCAACAACAAATTTCTTGTGAAACTTAAGAAATCGCCCACGAAAACATTTTAAATACTAACCGAGGCTTATAGAGAGGAAACTTTGTCTAGAGCACATGCGTTTGAAGGGTACAAGAGATTTTCAGGGGTAAGGGTCAGTGCGGAAGATGATTAACCTACTGGGCGTCCGCGGTCAGAGATTGCAAACCTAATTCGAGATAAGAATGGGTTTCCACTCACATCAGCGGTCAGACTGTTAATTAACACTACTACATTGAAGTACTAAAAGGACTTCGTGAAAAATTATCCAGAAATGTTTAGTGATAAATGGCCGTTGCACTAATACAAGGCATCTGCTCGCATGGCCTTATCTGTCAAGCAGTTCCTCACCAGAAGAAAACATTTCAGTGATATGGCATCCTCTTTATTCACCTGATTTGTCTCCACACAAATGAGAATTTTTTTTTATTCCCTACAGTTAAATGTTGCTGAAAGGGAACTCATTTTACCTCAGTTGAAGAGGTTCAGGCAAAAACAGAAAATCTCCGAAAGGGCTTCCAAAAACTTCGTTCCAAACCTGTTACAAGAAATGGCAGCACTGAATGCAGAAATGTGTGAATGCTAAAGGGCTCTACTTTGAAGGTGATATTGTCACGGAAAACTATTCCGTAAGTACAATAATTTATTAGACCAATCTCGTTTTTTTGGGGGGGGGTTATCATACGTTGTATACTTATAAATGTATCAGAACTGCACAATGTGTTCTTATAATTAATTTATCTGCACTAAATTAAGAACAAGTTTAGTAATTAATAGAGTTAGATTTAGAAATATATACGTAATAAAATTGTTTTCAGTGTCGAAAATGTATCATC
The DNA here is from genome assembly GCA_019973975.1 of Trichonephila clavata. Lineage (NCBI taxonomy): Eukaryota > Metazoa > Arthropoda > Arachnida > Araneae > Nephilidae > Trichonephila > Trichonephila clavata. The sequence goes on along the minus strand of BMAO01016875.1, from coordinate 9,504 downwards.
CACTCCTGTCCAAAGTTTAAATAGTGATGTATTGCTAAATTCCTTTTTGATTTTGATACTTGAAGAGAAATTTATGAAGATTTCTTCTTCGGCAGTTGAAAGCCTTTCAGTACTAAGGTACCTCGGTACTTGGAAACCTTGGTACCTTCTTTAACTGAAAATTATTTTACTATCAGTTCCAATTTAAAAATTAGAGACGAAACTAACATAATATCCATCATATTATTTAAAGGTAACTTTCTAAAAATATATATTACTTAAAAGTTACATAAAAAAAATTATATATATTTTTCTTGATAATTAAGATCGTCTTTGATCATCGCATCAAAATACATAACTATTTAATTTAAAACATTTTATTGTATGTGGTTGGAGGGCACAATGAAAATTATGAATGAAAATTGTGTCGCAAATATATATTGAGAGTTTGAGAAGCACTGTCGTAAACATAGATTGAGATTCTATAGCTTTTTCCACTCCTCGAAGAAACTTCTGAAACCATTCCTTCAAAAGATATCAAGGATCATTAACGATTCGCCCTGAACTTTAAATACAGTTGCAAATTTTCTCCTTTCAGTTTCATTTTTAGAATAATGCAGACGGGAAATATAGTGTGTAAAAAACAACAAGAAAGTAATCCTCTTGACGCTTAAGTCGTTTTCGATTTTGTAGCACATGTTCTCTCAAACACCTGAGAACACCATAGTAAAAGTAAGAATTAACTATAGAATTAAAAGAGGAAAACTGGCTATAATCCAATCCTTTGAAATCGAAAAACACAATGAGCATAATTTTTGTTTCATTCCAAACTAGACACGCTTTCTATGACTTTCCAAAGTTTGGATTCTTCCACAGTGAAGATTTCAACTTCGTTTCTGGACCATAGTCGTAAATTCTGTTTTTGCTTCCAGTTATGAACTTAGAAATGAAATTGCTACCACATTATTAGCTTTTACATAAAGTTCAAATCAAATGTTCATGCATTTTTCTTTTTGATTGTGAGAATTCTTGGAGCAAACTTTACAACCAATTCATACTATGCTCAAATTCTTCATCAAAATTTCTTGGCAATCTCCATATTTTTTACAACATTGCCAGCAATATCCTTAATAGTTAGGAAGCGGTCTTTTTGTATAAGTTTCCCGTTTTCTTACACATTTTCATCCGTTTCAGTGGTACATGATTGCTCTGAACGCTTAAGATTTTCAACTGAACAACGACTCACCTTGAAAGGTGAGTGTCATTGAAAACCCATTGAGCTGTGTAAAACTTCATCACGAAAAGCACTACGAAATACGTTAAGGGCACACAAGCTGACCATTGCTAAAGAGCAAACAGTTCAAAATACAGAAAGAAAACCGCAGGGGATAAAATGTACCTGCTTACACTTTAAAGTCAAGCAGTAAAATGAGCAGAGGGTGGTCGTGAAAATATGACTATGACCAACGTTTGCTTACATTTTCACAAAGACTATCACAATAATAATATTGCGAAAACTTTATGATAACACTTCATAATTTCTTAATATCATCGTAATTATATTTATATTATTAATTATATTTTTTCTTAAAATAATATTGATATTTGTCCTGTATTATAAATGTTTTTCTTATGAACCTTGGATATTCTTAAATGATTCCTAAATATCGTCATTCGTAAATTTGAAATAAAAGCATTATTAACTATTATCTGATCATGCTTTGTTCTGTTCTGAAAGTAAAGTTCCTGCTGTTATTTCTCCTGTATTAATAAATAATACTTTTAAAACTAACATTCATATCCCAATTTTATATTTCAAAAGCCCAGTTTACGCATTTGCGCCTTAATGTTCTTCACTGCTTGAATAATACGCTTCAATTTAAAATTAAACTTCAAAAGTAAATTTTCAAAAACACTTATATTCTTTTCTTCCATGTTTACCTTTCTCAGGTCATGAATCTGTGTTCTAGACCATAATTTAAAAATAAATGAAATCTTAATAATTTTTTTTATTTTTATTATCATAGAGTAAAATTGTAACATATAAATTCCGATCATTCCAATGCTCGCATCTGGTAGTTCTAAGACAATTTTTGAAATAATGCACGACGCGTCAAATGTTAAAAGTTTTACACATATAATCTTAAATTCAAAGTTTAGAGCCCACATACTCAAATGTCTCAAAAATTAATTTCCAAGCAATAAATAGTAAAACAATATTTTAAGTTACGTAGTTTAAGTATGTTAAATAAATATGATATTTCATATGTAAGAAACATTCAGTTTTTCAAATTTTCACAAATAATTATATTTGCTAGAAATAATCTATAAAACAAATTCCACAGAAATGCATTAAGACTTAATTGAAAGCAATACCCCTCATAGATTTTCTTTTATAACCTCTTACGACATTTGAATGTATGTTTTCTCTCAGCAAATTAATTTTACTTAGGATTCTTTATTAATTTTTATTTAATCAAGTAATTATCTTGCTTCGCTTGATTATAATACAACGGGTATTTAACATTGTTTCGGCAGCTCTCTCAGGCCATCTTTTATGTGACTAAATATTCGTACCAAACAACAAATGATTTGATATAATGTATAAAGTACGTTCTCCTCCCTCTGAAAATTAATAGAATAGCCCTTGACATTATCGCTATAAAGAAATGAAAAATATAGGAATTATGCAGCAATTCCAATGTTTTAATTAAAGAGAGATTATTTGCGATTTCCCTTGGCGTACAAAATATAAGTGGATCTAATCTTTAAAACTGCTCTTAGGGATTGGATATCTTAAGGGATTTTACCTTCACTTTAAGGCTTTAATTAGAATCTAAGGTGCAAAGTTAATAAACGACTACAAAGGAAGTCTGTATCATTAAGGTAATTAATTACCTGTTGAGAATATAATACAAGGTTTTTTTTAAATAAACTCTATAATTCCAAGCACTATTAAGTTTTAATTAGATTATCTGTTTACTAATAGATTTTCTTCTCTTATCTTCATTTTACGAAATCAAAAACTAGAGGTAGAAGAGAGATAGAGCCTTCTTAAGGCTTAGACCAAATGGTCCCAAGCAGCAGCCTCGGTAGGGCTTTGTCTCGTTCTCAATTCGACTTTAGTAAGATCATCATCTGAATAACTTGAATCGCTAAATGTTAATCCTGGACATATTCCCCAATGAACTCCATGGCAACTAGCTACAATAGCAAGACTGCATTATTATGTAATGTCTGCCGTACTGTCTAGGCCTAGAACCTATCATCATACAAGGTGTGACACAAAAAACGGGACTAAGAGTGTAGCTTGAAAAAATAGTGGGTTTCGCCACAGAACTGTTTTGTTGACGTCATCCCACGCACGCTTTCTATCCATGTGGCCAGTTTCTTCTTAAATTATTGCGCCGGCTGATAGTAATGTTGTGATGGATATCCCCTAACATCCATCAGTGTTTGGGAGTTAAAATGAAGACTAGCCATAATCAAAATAAATATAATTTATTGTTCTATCAATCAATTCAAATGACCCAGGGTAGGAAATGCGCTTATATTTAAGTATTGGAACAAAAGCGAGGTAGACGAGATATTTAATTTTTAATTATGAGTTGAATCACTTACTTTTGAAACGTTTTGTTAATCTACGTTATAAGGAATTTACATCCCTTCTTCCCTGTAACCCGGCTAGAGGTGTAGAAGGAACTAAATGATCAGACAACATGATGAACTTCAGTTATTTTATTTATCACTATTTCAACTCAGATACAACACTCTAAATAAGATAAATTTTATCAGCCAAAGTACGAGGGAGAGACGAGATGGCGTGGGGAGAATACAACCAATCCTGCAGATCTAACCTTAAGATAATTTTATACAGAGCTTATTATTTTATGACCGCTCTAATAATTTAACTCTCTAACTTGATTAAAGATCACAGTACCTAAAATCTTGCAATCTTCTAATCTTTTTCTTTTTGCGTGGACTTAAACACTTCTCCAATAGTTGAACTAATCACTTCCTTTTTATTCTAACTCCTCGCTTCATACACTGTTTACGTATACGTTTCACTATTCACTTCACATCCAATCTACTCTCACTACACTTCTAAACTATTCTCACTTCACTAACTCCCAAACTCGCGGATACGAAATATATATATATGTTAAATTTAATAAGCATAATCACGCTTCCTGTCTTCGGAGAAAGTTGGTTGAAAATATGATGGCCCAAAAGGAATTCCAAAAAGGTTAGTAGAAGGAACCGTATAGACCCGTCACAACGTTCTAAATAATCGTAATTCCTTTATCAGTTATTCGACTTCTAGTCGGTATGATTCTATTTCAAATATCTTATTGACTAAATCGTCAATTATCACTCTTAAATATTAAGTAAATAATAGACGAGGCACTCTTGACTAGCTTTCTACTACTTTCCGTTAACTTCCGTAAACTTCTATCTCATCTAACTCTTAACCTCTCTCTTACTCTCTCTCGAACCTAAGAGTTAATGCTTAAATATAAGCCTTGATTTAAATAAACCGCATTTTCTTTTTCGGGAGAAAGTTTTCAATTAACAATATGTAAAATTATAGTTTTTACCCAAGAGGATTAGCAGGAGGCTCACGAATAGTCCCATTACACCCGAAGTAAGAATTAAGTTGATCGCGATCCACTGGTGGACCGCCATGACATTTTGGGGTGACCGCCTCCACATAGAACCTAAGATGCGCATACTAAAAGAAATTTTTGTGCAGCTCCGACGTCAATTAGGCAGGAGCCTCAGCTGTTTGCAATGCGTGCGATAATGTGTAGACGACACTTGTACTATTATTGGAAGCGCACGATGATGCTTAACACATTCTTTCACATTATTTGAAACTATAGGGAGAAAACGCGATCCCCGCGATGACAGCCGTAGAATTGGGTTTCTCCACACATGCAGACTAAAGGGGAAGATAAACGTTGATCAGCTCTTCCCGCGGTAGTAAGGGAGATTTCTCTCACCACATAAAAAAGCAACCTCCGGACTTGTACTTACACAACACACACATTCCCTGGTCTCGCAACACGAAGTACCTAGGAGTAATCCTTGATAAGCGACTTACTTTCAAACAACACATCATACGTATTCGCAGAAACTTCAATATTTCCGTGGCTAAAGTTTCCCCCTTAATTTCCCGGAAATCTTGTTTATCGATTAACAATAAATTGCTTATTTATAAAAGGATCCTTAGACCTGTTCTTACGTACGCCTGCCCAATCTGGGGACATGCAGCCTACTCTAATATCAAATTATTAGAAACAGCACAAAACAAAATCATTAGAATTATAACAAACGCTGACTGGTATATGAGAAATGAAGACATCAGATCAGCACTTAACTTAAGAACACTCAAACAAGTTTTCAAGAAAATAGCAATTAAATTCTTTGATAAAATTGATTCACACAACAATAGAGCAATAGCCAGAATTGAAAAATATAACCCAAATCCACTTTTTAATCGCCCAAGTAATATTCTCTTTTAATTCAATCTTTATATTCCCTTTAAATTCACACAGAAAATTCCTACACGCTCATTTCTTCTACCGAACTCGCTCTCTTCCAATGGGAGACGAGCAGAACGACCCAATAGAATCACTTTCTATGACACCTCCTAGATGATCAAAATCCAAATTCCAAAGACACGCCCCCCTCATAGAGGGAGGCAAAGGCTGCTCCCCGATTGGTCAACGCGCACTAACATAACACATCTTAAATAGCCAACTCAGAAAGGCAACCAGCAGACGGAGGGCAGTTTCCGACGGAGCAGGTTCCCTGCGCCGATTGTTTTCTCCACCTCACAAAGATTACGTCGACCGCTCCTAGCAGAGGCCGACACTTTTCTCAGTATTCTCCATCAATCTCAGATTATTTTCACTAAATACACACATTCACAGACATATTCCACTCACTCAATACTTTTATTTTTCACTTAAAGTAACTTCTAATTTCTCAAGTATTTAATTTATCTCTATTTCTTAAATTTTTTCAATCTTCATGACCACAAATGCAGCAAAGGGCTAAGGTTAAGCCGAACCAAAGTCTCCCCAAAAGTTCTACCAGGATAGGAGTTTAAGCTTCCCTGCGGGAAGCAGGCACTCCAAGAAGCATTCAACCATTCAACCAGTACAGGAGATACTACCCCACACCTAACGCGCGCTTGCACGCCTAACGTGATTGGATTCTTGTGTAATGTTACGTCCCGCGACGGCACCGCACCCAGCAGCGAACGTATTTATATATATCGGTTAGAAATTCTTTGGTTTACGTAGGTTCACTGCATTGAAAAACGTCCACACTCCACGGTCCAGCAATTGGCCATAGTTGTTCAAGCAATCAACTTGTAGATTTTGTGTTTTTGCAGTAAAAATAGCATTCTGTCGTATTTTAAAAGAGGTGTATGGTGTTGAAAACAAGTGTCATTTTTCTTTAGAACAATGATTGCAAAATGTGTGTGCTATATAAGTCATGCAAGTGTGGAACTTCCAAAAAAAGTATACCTTAAAGTTTTTATACAGATTTTCTGTTAAAAAGCAAATTGCGTCATCAAAAATTAAAAGAATTTAAACCACAAACAACCGGACAATAATCATATTTTATTTAACCCAATACTATATCTTTAGCTGCAACTGTTGCATCTTTTCATGTGTTTTAGTAAAACATAATAATCCTTTAACAAAGGAAGAAATGATAAAAAAGCGCTTGTGGAAACTAGTGATTCGTTATTTGATTCATTCAAGAACAAAAATGAAATTATTTCCGCAATTAAAGGAGCACAACTTTCACTTAGAACTGTCACACTTCGTATAGAAATGATGAATTCTGATCTGGCTGAGGAGCTGATCGAAGATATTACTTACTGAATTTTCTTTTCCTTGCAATTTGACAAATCTGCGGAAGTGGTTGATATTTCTTTACTTTGCATTTATATAAGAACGTTTTTTTTTAAGAATATAAGTGTGAAAGAGAAGAACTATTAACAAAAGAGGAAAGAAAGAGTAAAACACGTGGTGAAAACGTTTACTGCGCTTTCAAAAAATACATAGAGTATAAAAGAATTCAAAATTATAAAGTTGTATCGATGACAACTGTGTGATGGGGCCCCATCAAAGACAAGCACAGTCAATGGGTTTTTGGCTATGTGTATCAGAGACGATGACTAACCACATTTCCTTTCTTATAATTGCATTATTCAATAACAGACCCTGTATATTAACATTTTAACTACACTACATGTCATGGGAATCTGCATGAAAATTGTGAACTCAGTTCAAGGAAGAAGACTTAAAAGAAGAATATTTCGGGCCCAACTCGAAGAAAACGAATCTAATTACGGGGAATTGTTATAGCATGCAGATGTTCGTTGTTTAAGTCGGAGTATTTTTTACAATGACCTAACTAAACCTACTAAAGGAGGTAGTTTTTTGAATCAAATGTTGAAGCGTACGTTGCACTTAGCAATGACGTTTGGTTGATGTATTTAGATTTTATTTTTATATAACACTTAATGAATTGAACTTAAAGTTACAAGAGAAAACTCAAACAATAGAAAAATTGATTGAATTTGTTAATACTTTCAAAAACAAGTTAAAGATAATATCTTCTAATTCAATGAAGAATAAATTGAAAAAATTTCAAAAATACTTATGGTTAGTTACATAAAAATGGATGTACATTAAGCAAAGAGAAATAGTATGATGCACTAATAAAACTGCACCCCGAATTTGAGAGAGTTTTGCAAGAATTTATTAGACTACAGAACTAATAGTTGCATTTATCTGTTACCCATCTGGCAATGGTGATGTGGAAAATATAACTGAACATATTTAACACGTTCTCTTTATCTCTTAAGGGGAAAAAAAGTTTTCCTAATTCAAAATGATCTAATTTTAAAAGAGTAACCCACTTTTGGAATCTAATGTGGACGAGTAAAGTATCCTAATTTTTAAAAAAAGCTGCATTTCATTTTAAATCGTTCATACACTTTACCTACTTGCGTGAATCTGCATTTTGAACGATGAAAATAATTAAGACAGCATATCATTTCCGTTTCGCAGACGACCACTTAGAATCCAGTGCAAGATTAGCAGTTAGTAATTAATTATATTCCTAGATATTCAAGATTGGGGCTGGCAGTAATAGAGTAAGTCTTTTACTGGAACAATAACTTCAAGAACTAACTTTAAGCGAAAATGAGTTTTAATGTATTTTGAATTATTTGATAATAAAGATATCATTGGATATTATTAAATTTGTAGGAAAATTGTGTTTTTATCTCGTTTTCTGCTTAAAACGTTGTTTTAAAAGAGTAAGTTTTTTTTATTCGATTGATGTAGGTAAGTACATACGAGGGTCACTCTGAAATTTTTAAGATACTCCTAGATTTTTAAAGTTATACTTACAAAGTTTTTTAGGAGTGTTCAAAGTAGTCTCATTCAGCATTAATGCACTTTCGTAGATGAATTTTCTACAGATTAAATGCCTCATTCTTCTTAGAATTGAGGAAAATTGCATTCTTAGTTAACCAATCTCTTCTTGTGAATGAAAACGACGTTCACTTAAGTTCTTTTTTAGATTAAGAATAACCTGAAGTCCACATAGCTAGATCCGGAGAATAAGGTGGATGTTCTATCAGCTAAATTCGTTTTTGTATAAGAAACTCAACTTTTAATCTGTCTGTATGGGAAGATACATTGTCAAAAGGAAGCTTTAGTTAACATTCTAGCATTCACTTCTTCGAGAATTTTTGGAAGACATTTAGTGGCATACCAGTTTGCTGTTACTGTTTTCTATCCTTCCAAATGGATGGCTTTCACCAATCCCGTTTTTCTGAAGAAAACGGCATACATTACTTTTTTTTCATTGCCCATTGTCTTTTCACCATTGTCGGCATGGTAAGATCTTCAACGACCCATACTTTGCTTTCTTGACGTGTTGGAACGTCAAAAAGCGACAAGTACGTTTTATCATCCGTTGCAATTTTAGGAGTAATGTGGTGTCCACCATCAATTAGGAATTAAAGGGGTTTTTTGTTGATTCTGACACTGTCCTTTTTTTGGTGCTCAGTTAGATTATGGGGAACCCAGCGGTAAACTACTTTTTTCATTAGCAATTCTTCATGAAAAATTTTGTATACGGCGGCGGATCCAATGTTAAGTTCCTTCTATATTATTTCGTAGGTACAACGATTATTATCCATTGACGTTTTTCGTATGTCAGACACGTTATATGGGATTACTGCCGACCGGGCCTTCCTGAGTGCTCTTCATCCTGAAGAGAATTGTGATCACTTCAAAATTTTTCAAACCATCTGAATATAGTAGCACGACATAGATATTCATCACCAAATACTAATTGCAGTCGTTAAACGCATTCATCTTGATTTAATCCAGCTTTAAAATCTAGAAATCAAAGCACAATATTATTCTCACGTCAACTCCTTTTTCTCTTCTGTCTAAAATTTATTCTACGCTAAACAACTTGAAG
>BMAO01016874.1:0-33735 GCA_019973975.1 Trichonephila clavata | reverse complement strand
TTTTAGAAACTGTACTGAATTGAACTCAGTGGCGCAACAGCCCATGAGAAACAAGGCCTACTGTGCCTATTTCAGTTTACGTGACCTTAGGCGCTGGCAGTGGCGTACCGGAAAACAATTGGGCCCCCCCGTAAGGTCAGGTCTTGGGCCCCACGCCAGATCTTATATATATATACTTGCTAGAAAAAATCTGCGTTCATCTACTACTGCGTACATAAACAACAACAAAAAATTTAAAAACCAGAATTTGAAAAAAAATTTTAAATGATATTTTATTTAGTTTATTCCAAGTGTTGAGAATAACAAAAGTAAACTCGGTTTTTTTTTTTCATAGCATTTAAAATAAAAACAGGTTTGTAGTGATACCAACAATAATCAAGTAGAAAAAGTCTGCGTTCACTGTTTTAGTAGTAACTATAAAAAATATTTAAAAAGGATAATGAGCTATTCAATATCTATAGTGGCGTGACGGAAAATAATAAGTCCCCCCCCCTCACAAGGTCAGGTTTTGGGCTCCAAGCCAGATCTTACAAAGGATTACAAAATCAAACATAATGTACCTATACATCACCTAAAAATATTTAAACTTAAAACTTATAACTGAATACAAAATCAACCTGAGTCTGAATAACGAAGTAAATAACCTTTAAACATTAGAAAGTATTTATGGTATTAATAAAAAAGGAAAATCTCTCTAACAACAGTCGAAAGATAACCTGGTAACTTAAATAAAACAATACATTAAGAAAAGACACAAAAACTGTAAAATAATTTTCGTTTTCAAATTCTTGCGAAAGAAAAAAGATATCGCTTATACCTTATTCTTTACGATTCCTTTTCTTTAGATAGAGTATCCTTATTAGTTGAAGTGTCCGAAATTGTGTTTTTGTTGTGAATTAATTTCATTTCCATGATTTGTTAATCAGGTTCACTAGCATTACTATTACTAGTACTTACACAAGATTATGTCCTTGCAGATATTAAAATTTATCCAATTTTGCACATTTATTATTAATATTATACTCCTTTTCCTTTCGAATTTTTCGTTTTTGAGAAACATTCAAAGTTTTTTTAACTCCGCTCGTTTTAGGGCAGCGTTTCTTTTTGTTTATTGACAAAATATCATTTTTTGAACCAGAATATTTTATTCCGATAAAAAAAATACAGTTCTAATAATGAAAGTGAGAAGTGAGATGGAAATGTTAAAAGAAAAGGAACACACCCTAAATTTAAGTGCATTGAATATAAAAATATAGATGTCTGTTCTACGTAAAAGCAATTTTGAAAAACGTTTCTCATTATGCTTTATTTGATTGAATACTCATAAATCTGACCAAATTATTATTTAAAGGCTCTGTATGGTTTTCCAAGTATCGTAATACTATTCACGTGAAGAAACCGTAACAGATGTACATTATTTACGACTTCGCTAAATGAAAATGAAATACATTAAGGGAGGGGTAACTAAAGTTGCCAATAAATTACTCTGCAACTTCGGTAGAAAGTAAATCATGTCTTTTTTTCTCTCTCTACAGCTAATGTAAACTATACTATAATAATAACAGTGATTAATTTCTTCATCTTCCTAGCATTATATCTCTGATTCTCCATCTTACTTTTATTTTATCTGTTCTTAATTTAAGTTTGAAATCTTTGGTCGCTGGGATTACAGTCGATCAAACCAAAATTTTTTTTTATTTGGTTATTGGATCAAAGATATCTAATGAGCGCATTAAAATTGAATGACGTTGGATCGCCAATTGGAAAATCGCTTAATAGTTGGATTTTTAAAAAAATCTAAAGCGAATTTTGAGAAGATCTACATAAAGAGCGTCAGGCTTTGGGCCCCTAGAAGCCTTGCTCCCCCCCCCCGCAGTGCGGCGGTGTACGTTACGCCACTGGGCGCTGGGGTGCATGTTCTGATGTTTCGATCAAGAAGTCAGTCTGGCGCGAAACCCTAGTGTTCAGTTCTCAAGCAAGCTTGGTAGTGCTTCATCGACCCATTGAAGGGGTTAAAGGCTGAGTCGACCTTGCCCAACCCGGGATTTAAATCCGGACCTGTGGCGTGGAAGTGCGATACACCACCACTTAGCCACTGAGCTTTCATTTTTTAAAACTAAATACTACAAATTGATCTGCAATTACTTGTTCTCAACACATTTATTTAAAATATAACCAAAAAAAAAAAAAAAAAAATTTCATTTTTTTTATTAAAATTTAATTCACTCATCAGATACAAAAGAGTACATTAATTATTCTAAATAAAACTCTAACCATTATTATATGTCGCTGTAAAAGTACTAGACATAGTTAAAAAACACAAAGTTTTGAACAAACATTTCAAAAGAAATGTTACAGTTGTTTTCTTCTCGGAGTAATTTTTCGGGTGAACCACATTGCTTTAAAATAATTTTTTAGCAATTAAATTAATTTTTAACAATCAATGACATTCTTCACTAACTTTGGATAGGAAAAATAATGCGCTTGAAATTTACGAATTCAGAGTGGCTTTTTCTCATCTTATTTATTTCTTAAAATTCAACTATTCCGCAATATAAATTAATTCGCTTGTGTATTTTTCTATAATAAATATGATGGTGATTGTGTGAAAAACATACTCTATCACTAATTTTGAATTCTTTTCCTCTAGAAATCCAGTATCTTTAATTCTCTTTGGCAGCAGCGCCATCTATTGGTGAGAATCATGACTAATTTAAAAATATTCATTTTTCTATAACGATATATTAATCTTCATAATACCTTCTCGAAGAATAAGTTTATCCCAAGATTTCTTTTCATAAATTAATGTTCACTAGATTACTTCTTGACAATTCTCTCTAGTACATATAATAATTATTCATATAATTATTATGTGTATAATTCTCTAAAGATACATTTGTCGTTTGTGTCGCAAATGACTCAAAATGAAACCGTTTCATAAAACTGTCAATGCAATCGTCACTTCCCTCAAGATGCATTTTATTTACTTTGAGAATTTTTAATAAAGGAAAAATATATTTCTCCTTATATTCATGACGTGTGAGAAATTTGTGATTGTTTTATTCTATAACTATAAATCACATTAATAATAATTTTCTCAACACCATTTTCATAGATTATATACCTACATCACAAAAACCTTTCCTTTGAAATTCCAGCTCTTGAGCAAGGAATTTCTCCAACGTAGTCAGATTTCAAGAACAAGTTTCAAAGCTTTTGAAAGTTTACCCAAGTTAAAAAAAAAAAATCGAATTTTGTTCTATGAAATTGTATTTACATTTCTTGGGTAAATCCTAGCAGGGTACACTTCTTGGGACAAATTTTTCGGCGCCAAAATTGGCGATAAGTTTATATGGTAACCTGCCAATTTAGGAGTAGTAACCCTGTTCGGACCGGATTTTTGGACAGCGGTCATTTTTTTCTGATGGTCAACTTGAAGACGTGTAAGATTTTTCTAGAAAGCTGAAATTGAAGGAATGAGGGGGTTTTTTCTTTTCTTTTTTTTTTAAATGAAACAACTGCTGAAAGAATATTTGTTTCAGAGAAAGGAAGATGTGCGTTGATAAATTAATTCAATTTGGACGATGTTTTATCTCACTATTGCATCTTAGAAGCAACAGTTTTTCTGTTTTCTTCTTGAAGCCATTATGGATACCACGTTTTCTTTTTTGAAGCTCCACGAATGGATATTTTTTTCTTTTGAATGAAAGATGTAAGAAAGAAATGCTTGCTTTGAGAATGAGTGAACGATTGAAAATATTTCGGTAGGAATGGAGGTCCGAAATATGAAAATAATTTGTTTTTGAGAGCAGGGAGATCGTTAGTTCATCAGCCTAAGGCATTCATATTGGATTTCTTTTCCCAATGTAGCGTTTTAGAAGCGACGCTTTTTGAGTTTTTCTTGTTGAAGCTGTTTTAGAAACCACGGTTTTTTCTTAGAAACACGACGGATGGATTTTTTTTCTGAATAAAAGGTAAGAAAGTAATGATTGTTTTTTGAGTGAATGAAGGATTGATAGAATATTGTAATGGATGCTCGAAATTTGCTTTTAATTTCTTATTTTTGATTTCATGTTTCCTTTGTAAACAGTTTTGGAAACCACGTTTTTTCGACGTTTTTTATCTTCTGACGCCATTTTGAAAACCACGTTTTCCCCTCATTTTTACGTCTCTGACGCCATTTTGAAAAACGCGGTTTATTACTTGGCGCCATTTGGCGAAAAACTTTTGTCGCCAAATGCAGCAGTGTGCTGTGCTAGGATTTTACCCATTTCTTATAAAGGACGACAAAAATTTTCTTTTTTTTTTCTTTATAAATATATAACATAAAATAGTATTTTTTGTACATAATATCAAATAATATATAATATTAAAGTTCATTTTTCTGAAACAAAAATTTTTACTTAAAACACTATAACTTATTTAAACTTTATAAAATTTTAAGGCTCTTTTTTGGGAAGTGACTTTGAAAAATGAATTATTTAATAAACGACTCTTTTAATTAAATTCTGAAACAAAGGAATTTTCCATTATAATTATGATACACATGAATAAATGCTACTTAAAAAATAATTTTGAAACTTTTTTAAAAAGTAAAATTGTGTTTAGTAAAATGATAAGAATTAAGTGCCAATATTATGTTTTGGAGAAACCTTAAAACAATTAGTTCCGAAAAAAAATTCAGTATAAGCGAGTGCATTTATTTGTTTTTAAAACTGATTCATTTAATATATAAAAATATTTATATGAGGATATTTCTCAAAATAATTCGAGATCTATTACTAACGTTTGGATCACTGCAGAGTGACTGTTGCGCCATCTTTCGAGAGTCTTAGAAACTAATTACTTCTTGAGGAAAAATTAATCAAGATGTTTGGTTTAGTAGTTTCCCAACTAAGTTTTCTTCAAGTGGAATTACACGAAATTAAAATTGGAAAGTGCTGTCAATTTTTTTTGCGTGAGCAGAATAAAATCAAAAGAAACAAACTGAGATGGAATAATAAATTGAAATATGTAAAATCAAGCAATTTGAAAAAAAAAAATGTGTGAAGTAACTATTTTAACAATTAGCAGTTTTAATTTAACAATTAACCGAACAATTTTGAACCACAATTAAAATTTAAGCATGAAAAATCACAGGCTTGGTTGCCCGATAAATCACACTGTTTAAAAATTGCACAACTTTTAACATTATTATAATACATTACCAATTAACAGATTTTAGATAATGAATATCATTTCCACTCAGAGTCTGCAAAAGCTTCTTACGCTTGGATTGGGACCATCCGCCAGCGTTCCACTGTAACACTCGAAGACTATCAACCTGAGGTGGGTGAGGCATAATGCCAAGTTGTAGATCTTTTAGTGTTATGAATGAGAATAAGAATAGATTTAAAATTAGAATCCATGATTATAGACTTAGAATGAATAATGTGTTTCGACTTTCAAAACTGAATATTAAAGAATAACGACTTTAAAACTGAATCTGATTTAGAGTGCAATCATGTGAATTGGATAACGAAAGTATTTCGACTTACCGCTACTTTCCATTCTGGGCACCTAAGCAGTGTGGAAGTACATTTCCTACAGAGGCTTGAGGAAATAAATATAAATTAAGATGACTCATTTAGCACCACAAATCAATGCACGATTCGATTTTTCAAGTCTATATTTTCTTCAAACACACACGCACACCGTTACATGCAGAAAAAAAACATTGCACAACACATAATCACAAAACAACGACGCGTCCATCACAAAAGAATAAAAATAGAATCTCATTTTCCCGCCAAATCACACATACTTCCAGAATAAAGAAAAGTTAAGTTCGTGGCGCCATCTCTGGACGGCGAAAGGAGTCAACTGTTCTTAACATTTAGGCTCTATAAAGTGTTTCCAGGTGCACCACGAGGAGGAGGATGCACTTCGCAGAGCCCTCCCTCCTGTCTGACAGCCCTAATGCAGGTGCCGGAATTTTCTCCGAAATTTTTTCTTTTTATGTCCCTGGGGGCCGAGGTACTGCGTTTGACGGTGAGATTGATGTGATTCGCACAGCTCTGTCACAACTGCAGTGCTTCTTGGAAACATTTACACAAGAGCTATTATCCTCAACGATTCCAGAGCTGCTCTGTTAGCTATCATTTCTGATGCATCCAATCGTCCATAACTCAGGAGTATTGGATCGTCGTCATGATCTTAAAAACCTACACTAGCATCACTTGGGAAAACTATAGTCCTTCAGTGGGTTCCTACCCACTGTGGAGTTCCAGGTAACGAGAAAGCTGACTTCCTGGGCTAAAAAGGGTGTTATTGTCATACAGAAGTTTCTCGTTCTATGTCCTTCTATTACATTAAAAATCTGATTAAAAGATCCATCAAAGCCCGTGCTGAGGAAAATCTCTACAACCGTGTTTCCTACAAATCTTGGTGGAATACTATCCAGAATTTACGTAATGGCCCAAGGTATAAAGCGGTCGCTGAATTCCGCCTAGACACTGGACATGACTGCTTGCAAAACCATCTGTATAGAACAGTGCTTCTCAAACTTCCAATGTTTGCGACCTAATTTTCAATCATAATTTTCTTCACCCCCCCCCCTCATATAATAACAATTTATTGAATGCAAGAATAATGTACTTCTACCTAAAGCTACAATAAGACTTTAATTATAAGCCGTACAATTTATCAAGATAAATATTAAATTTTGTAAATGACAAGCCCATGAGAATCACTAGTAATTATTATACTTGTTTTTAATTTAGTATCGATTAATTAATTATCTGTACTCTTACACTTATAAGTATATCTGTGTAAATGTGTATTTTATTTTTTGTTATGTCAGAATGTATTTTGTTTTGCTTCCTTTCAAATTAATAATCATTTTAAATCTTTTATTTCCGACTTTTCGATATGCTCGTGCCCTCAAGCAGGATTATCATACCCACCCTAGGGGGCGCGCCCCACAGTTTGAGATACGCTGGCATAGAATCAAAGTTGTTCCTTCCCGTTATGCACTCTGTGCAGCTCTGGAGAGGTCGTGGACTGCGCACATCTTGTACATTGTCCTGATCTGTACAAGACGTTTCCCGCGAGCGTTACTGGGAGGCTACAGATATGTCCAGGGACGTCTTAAGGCATTGGCCAACTGGGAATAGGGGCCTCGTCCCGTTCTCGACTCAGGCTTAATAAAATCATAATTCAAAAATTTTCAACGGTCAAATATTTTTTCTAATTGAATTCTCCAAAAAACTGGGAATTTCAGACGATATGTCGACTGGCTACATGTGATGACCGTGGTCCAAGTTTCGTTTTGGGACTATCACCATCCACCATCATTACTCCTTCAATCAAAAGGTGGCAGTCGGTCGAGCCCATTTGTGCAACTGTAAGTCATGTACATTTATTTGTTTCAGATTATTTTTTGTGCGAGTATTTGACAACGTATGCTATGTACTGGCTAATTAAAGTTCATAGGTGGGGCCTACATTTACATAGGGGCCCAGGTTCTGGATTTGTGTGGGGGCCCAGGGTTTGAATTTGTGTAAGGGTCAGGGCCTACATTTGTGAGGGGTCCAGGAATTGCATTTGTGTAGAAGGTCAGGGCCTACATTTGCGTAGGGCCCAGGGCCTCGAGAAGTCTTAAGACGTCTACGGATATGTTAGATCAAGGGTGGCCAACCCGCGGCACGCGTGCCACATTGTGGCACGCGGGGGTCGTAACTGTGGCACGCGAAGGCTTTTTTGAAAAATTACAAAAATATGAAAATATTACTGAATTAACTGAATTACAATAAAAAAAATTGTCATGAAGAGAATATGTAAGAAACAGAAATTTTCAGCGTGAGATTTTTAGGGCGCTAAGCAAGATTTTTCTTTTCTTCGGAAAAACGCCAAAAATTAGATCATTGCTCCAAAACTTACAATTCTACTGCTTTGTAACATTCCGAGAAAAGTGTTGAGTAACGTGAGACTAAAAACAAATAAATTCTCTCTCTCTTTCTCGGACGGTCGAAACTGCCCAAAAAGTCACCCTCTCTCGGGGGCGGTTAATTTTTAACATCTCAGATTTCCATTCAAATTTCAGCTTCCCCGTGCAGGGCTGAAGTTTATAACTATTGGCTGTCAGCGTGATGTCAGATAAAAAGGTTTTCCGGAGATCTTGGCTATTTACGATTTCTGGAATGTCAAGAAGTAATTCTGCAATAAATTAGGAGCGCAGTTGTTGATACGGTAGAAGTAATTCTATCTGTACAAAGTAGCCGCTTTGTAAAGGAGAGGGAGTGTGAACTTACATACATGATAAATCAGAATGCTAGATTCGGAGCCTAGAAAATTTTTAGCGTAACATTGGCAAATTGTTTCTAGCTGTCAGACTCAGTTGATTTTAAACTCTGTTTAGCAAGACGTTTAGCTTTTCTCCTTTTCTAAAATTGTTTTTAGATTTTAGTGTTAGCGTAGTTATTTAAATTTTTTTAAATTTTCAATACGTTTATGAGTAAACCTTCGACATCGAAAAGAAATTATGAAGAGGATATTGCAGCACGTGATTTTAAAATTGTCTGGGAAGAACAATACTTGTTTACACATCAAAATTTTTCCAAGCCTGTTTGTTTGATATGTGGAATTTGTATAGCAGTTCCAAAAAAACTTAACTTGGCCTGTCATTTCAAACAACTGCATAGTGATTTCAACAGCAAATATCCTGTTGGATCAAATTTGCGAACGGAATTCATCAATAAAAAAGAAGAAATCTTTAGCCGGCCAACAATCTTTGTTCCAGAAGAGAAATGACGAAATGGAAACCATGGTGTAGGCTTCTTATGAACTTTCTTTGTTGTTAGCCCGCAAGAAAAAACCATATTCTGACGGAGAGGAGATAATGAAAAGCAGCCGTTTAATTTTCGCCCAAAATGTCGGGGATCTTAATGTCAAAAATATGGTTGATAAAATAGCTTTGTCCAGAAATACCGTCATGCGTCGTATAAATGACATGGGCCAGGATGTTGGATCTCAAATTGTCTCTGGACTTCAAAATTGCAGATATTTTAAATTAATTCTGAATGAAAGTAGTGATATCACTGACAATGCGCAGTTAAGCATCTTTGTGCGTTACCCGAACGAAAATTCTGATACTGTGGAAGAACTTCTTGATTTGCGCCAACTAGTATTAACTGCAGGTGAAGACATTTTTAAGAAACTTAAAAATGTAATTGTGTGAAATTAACAAAGTAGAATGGACAAAATTAGACAGTGTTTGCACAGATGGAGCGCCTTGCATGGTTGGCAGAATAAAAGGTTTGTTGTATTGCTTGAAAATTATTTGGAAAGAAAAGTTTTCAAGTACCATTGTATTATTCATCAAGAAGCTCTTTGTGCTAAGGACTTAAACTTGTCTTTCGTTGTTGACCCCGTGGTGCGCTGTATCAACAAAATACAAGCTCGTGCTCTGAATCGACGAAGATTTCATACGCTCTTCCCCGAAGAAACGGAAGAAAATGCCGAGTTACTCCTGTGCGCTGGCTTTCCAAAGGAAGTTCACTTGCGAGATTTTGGAGTTAGAGAGAATGTGTTTTAGAATATCTGGAAGAAAACGATGAACTGCCCAGTGAATGCTCACTCCTCAGGAGTAAAAATTGGCTGTAAGATTTAGCTTTTCTTACCGATAAAATGGAACATTTAAACAATTTAAATTTAAGATTACAGGGAAAAAAATTGTATTTTTCCTACCCTAGTTGGTCATATATCTTCTTTTGTGAACAAACTTTTGCTTTTTTGTCTCGATTTTGGAGAGAAAAAATTTACTCATTTCCCATTCATGCAGGAATTATCTGCCAAAGTTAGTATGTTCCGAACTATGATGGATTTAAAAATTTAATATCCGTTTTGCAGGATTCTTTCAGAGCCAGGTTTGAAGATTTTAAAGATGATAAAAGAAATTACTGAACTTTTCACTAATCCTTTTTCGATTTCTCTTCAAAACTTTAATTCTTACCCACCTCAGGTACAAATTGAAATTATTGACCTACAGCACCATATTACATTGAAAAGCAAATATAAGGAAATTATTTTAACCGCATATGATCCGAATTACATCGAATTTTGGAAATTTGTGCCACCAAGTAATTTTCCAAATTTACATGATTTAGTGGTCAGATATTGTTGTAGTTTTGGATCAACAAATATTTGTGAAGAAATGTTTTCTGTTATGAACGTAATTAAATCAAAATATCGCTCAAAATTAACTGATATGCACCTAATTTTGTTAACATTTTCACGAACTAATCCAAATATAGATGATTTATTAAAAAAACTACAGATTCAAAAGCCACATTAAGAGACTGCTTAGTAATCATTTAAAATTAAATGTTTTAAGTTGCTTATTTTTATTTTGTACCTTAGCTAACTGACTGATCCTGTAAAAATTTATCAACAATACAATATAAGTTTCTACTTTTGTTTTATTTGTTATACCATTTTCTTTTTACATTTTCACTGTATAGAACTTGCATTTAAAGGTATGTTTTTGGTGTAAATAACCCATAATAAGCCTATAAGTAACATTTTTTTCACTTTTGTATATTTATTAGTTTGGTGGAAAAGTTGAAAGTGGCACGCACAATTTTTTTATATCAGATTGTGTGTGACACGCTTCCCAAAAAGGTTGGCCACCCCTGTGTTAGATTGATAGTTCAGTATAACTCTGTTTCAGCTTTTTTTGTATTTTTTTTTCTTCTCTTTTTTTATACCTGCTGTAACTGTTCATAATCTGCCATTAGAAATATAAAAAAAAGATTATGAATATCAATGTTACATTTGCCTTGCGTACCAAAAAATGCCATTTTTTTTTAGTTTAAAGTGACATGGTACGATTTACGCAAAAATTTTTAATTTAGGGATTTTCAAAACTTTTTTGGTTGCCTCCTATGTGTGTAAGCTACGTAAAACAGATTTTGGGCTCAAAATTTCGTAAAGATCTAGCCATTTAATTTTTTTAAGGAAAACATTTTAAAATTTTGAAGTGATTTTAAAATGTTACTTTTCTTACAAAAATTGAAATTTGATTTACACGTCAAACTATGTATAACAAAAGTTGGTATGTGTTTTGCGCTAACATAATTGGTATTTGAACAATACTTCTTTTTATGAATGCTTATTGAAAATTCCTTAAAAAAATATATAAATTCTGAGTTCAATTATTTTTAAAAAACAAGTATTGCTTTGATTCAAAAATGCATACCAACTTTTATTACTTGTACGATTAGTAATAAGTAAAAAAAATTCAAAGCATTAGGTACAATATAGAAAAAAGCCTTAGCACAGCGTTTCTCAAACTGTGGGGCGCGACCCCCTAGGGGCGTGTGATAACCCTTCAAGGGGCGTGCGAGCATATCGAAAATAAAAGTTCCAAAAAAATTAATTTACTGGAATTAATTGAAAGGAAATATTTTCTGACATAATAAAAATACACATTTACACTGATATAATTTATATATATATATCATCTGTGGCAATATTACGACATCATTACTTCAAGCTATCTTTGATTCTATAACAAAATTTTAAAAAAAAACATTTTGTTTGATTTGCTGTAATTTCGCGATGAGAGATTTTTTTTATTACGTTTTCTTTTTAAATCTAAAATACTACTCTTTCAGAGAAAAAAACAAAACCCAGACCCAGAGAAAAATTGTAGGAAGATAAAAATTTCATCACTGTCATTTAGGGAAGTTGTAAATAATATATTTCGGTTGCGCTTTATTCCATGTGAAAGAGTTTTATGATATTTCCAAAAGCACAGATGATTGAAGGATTATTTAGCAAAGATTTATTTTTTATTAATATGCTGAAACATATGAAGCATAATGAAAAACATTTTACACAGTTCATTTTTAGAACTAACATCCATATTTTTATATTGAATACACTTTTAACCCGGTAGTGTTCGAGCGAGGCGCAAAGTAATCCCAGGCTTACGAAATCGTTAATTCCGGGAAAACTGTTTATTTTTTACCAATGACCTTGCCAGTATCCTCCTATATGACAGTCTTCAGAGGAACTAAAATGTATTTTTCACATATCTCCCTCTTTTTTTAGAGTGGCAAACGTTTCTTAACAATCTTAAGGTTCTTGTTCAGTTTTATTGGATTTTTTCTCAAGTTATCACAGAAAAATTGAAAAGTCCTTGAAAGTAGGAGAGTATGCTTTCTCTTAGTTAAATTGCTCACTGTAATTGTGATTTTTATTGTGTACAATAAATAATTATAAAAAAGGATTGGGGTGACTCAGTCACCCCGCGTGACCATTAACGTTAGTATCGAGTGCGCGCCTGCTCCCGGGTTAAAACATTTTGAAGTCTCGCTCTAAATATTAAAAAATAACACAATTATTCTTCATCGGAATTTTACATTCTTTTTTATTTAACATTTATTCTAAATGCTTATTCTCGGAGGCTTAAAATTACAGTTGATTTTGCCGAAGAGTTGCAGTCCATAGACTGCAGTTCTGGCAAAATTGTCTCCAAACATAGTTTCTATAATATCAATTGCTGCTGGCAAAATAAGCTCTCTTCGCCAGTAGTTTGAGGCTTTTTACATCTGGTTATTTTGTATGATACTTTGTAAGATGCAAGTAAAGCTATTTCATTCACAGACAACGTTTCTTTTCTTAAATGCTTTTTGTTTTTCACATGATTTTAATTTGAATTCAAAGAACTCTCAAGGCTTGTTAATGTACTCACAATGAAGCATTTCCAAAGGTTTTTTAAGTTTATTAGGTTAAGTCTATTACATACTGTCTGCTCTACCAATATATTTTTGAACAAATAACTCACAGAGGCTGTTTTTTCTCCATTTACTTTAGTAGTGGTAAATCGAAAGGAAAAAAAGAATAACATAATAATTATTCTATTACTTAAAAGTAATTTGCTTAAAATATATCTTATTTAAAAGTAACAATTACAAAATTCAATACTTATCTTGTTAATTTGTTCGGTTTATAATTAAGTTCGTATTGTATCTTTAGAGCCCAATGCATTACTATTGAATTCAATACATTATTTTTGCATAATGCGATAAAAATTATGATTTATAATTAGGTCGCCAATAGTGAAAGTTTGAGAAGCACTTGCCTTAGCATTTTAAAAGAAGACAAACTAGTTATTTTATCTCTCTCTGAGATAAGAAAGTTTAAAATTTTGATTTGCCATAGGGATGTCAATAAAAACGAACGTAAAAGCTATCATAATTCTGCGTTTTTTAAGTTTAAAGCTTTCAAATTTTGTGAGGTTACAGAAAATATATAAAAAAATAATTTAAGCTAAAAAAAAAAAATTAGATTTGATTTTTTGACAGATTTTTGTCATTTGAATCCAACTGTGTCCCCTTAAAGTTACAATAGTAATTGTATTATTTTTTTGTCATAAATTTATTTCCATTCGTTTAGAGAATTAAATTCTCTAGTAGATATGTGTGCAAAGCTTTCTATGCGATAATCCACTGCACTGAACTTAAATTAAAGGAAAAATTAAATTTGAAATTTATTTATTCTCAATTGTATTAAATAAATATCCTGAATGATATCATATTTTAAAAACTTGTATGCCGCGAAAGAAAATATCAGTTACTTTCCACCAAATCAGATGTCCGAAAACTGATTAATTAGTGCTTTACATTATATTTGTGACTCCCCACACACTAACAATGTATTAAATTTAATAATATTATACATTGAGGCGCTAAAGCTACAATACGACTTCAACCTCTTGAGGCCCACCGGCTTATATAAACGTCTCACTCAGCCAAACTGTTAATTGCCTCGGATGTATATATACGTCTTTTTAAAGTACGATCTGTTCTGTGCACTGCTAATCATAAAATTATTCCAAAGGCTTTGGAATGCAATAAAAGGACCTTGACAATATGCTTGAGAAGAATATACTTATTTCAGATTATTTGCTTATTTATTCCTTTTCTTCCACCTCCAGTATATCACATACGCGCGTCTACGTGGAAAACGGGTGGCGTTGGGGAGCGAATCGCGTAACTTTTAGTCGGTAGTTAAGGGATTAATTATGAACCGTACTAATTATTTAATTTTTGTATATAATTTTATATAAAACAATTCACTGGTAATGAACTTGTTCTGAACTTAGTATTGTTATATTCATTATAAAAAACATTGTGTAGTACTGATACATTGATATGTTTATTATATCAGTATGTGTGTATTTTTAAAAGCTTTTATTTAACTTACAATGTATGTATGTATGTATGTATGTAATTTGGTCGGGTGGAATCTTGCAACTCAATTTTGAAGCTGATATCTTCCTCCCATTGAGCTGAAATTTTGTATACACGTTTAGTTTGGATGACAATGCATGTTTTGACCATTTATATTCCGATATTGCAATTAATTAAAAAGATATTAATTAAAAACGTTAAACTAGTTTTGGGCGCCAACTTGGATATATCTGCATTGTTGTAATAATTTTATTGTTACAACAATGACAAAAGTTGGCGTCAAAAATCAGTTTTCAGCCAAACTGGAATTTCATAACGTTGCGCTATTGACAGTATTAATTAACTTTGTCTAAAAAATAATTACATTTCTACAACGTAAAAACAATCTAATTTCTACAACGTATGCAATTTTTTTACAAATTTCTATCTATTTCCTTGGATTTAAATTCAAAACAAAAAAGTAGAGCTATTTTTCAAGTAGATTGGTACATTGTATACCTTTCTCAACGCTGCCAAGTTAAACTGAGATGGAGTAATGAAGAAATTCTTTAAATAATTTATCTAACTTTAATCTATGAAACTCAGACAAAAAATAATTACAGAATCGAAAAGATCATTTTTTTAATGTATCTTACCCATCAAAAAGGAATCCGCTAGGAAAACAATAAGAGAAAAATATTATCTAGAAATGCAATATATTTTCGATTAAAAAAAATAATTTTACAATAAAATGAAGTAATTTTTTAAAGAAATTTTCTAATTTTAAGCCTACGAGTAATTTAAATATACCTCATTTTATCACCAGTAATCTAAACACACACTACGACATGTGTCCTTAAATTTAATTACAAATAGAATCTGTTAATTTTATTTGAATTTAATTATTGATTTTTTCAAAATCAAGTGTCTAAAGATGGTCTGAGCAATTAAAAAAAATTGATTCTTACGTAGAAGATATTCATTGTCCAGCAAAAAATTATCATTATTTGATAAAACTTTCTTTTTTGATTACAAAATGCGTTTTGAGTCTTAAGCATTTTATTGATTAATACAAATATTTAAATGCCTTTTGAAGTTTTTAATAAACAATTAAAATTTTCTTCTAATATGTTAGAGAAATACATCCCTTATCTTCAAAATATTTCAAATAAATAATATATTCTTTAAGTTTTTCAAAAATAGTTAAAATTTTAATTAAACATTTAATAACTTTGTCATTTATGAAGATAATCTCACTAAACCTTTTTTTTCGTGTGTAGAACAATGTTACCCAAAATCTGCATGAAGATTAAAAAAATTGCTTAAAAATTGCGGATTTAAAAAAATTGTGTTTTTAGTCTAATACCATTTTGCGAGAATTAATTCAGCTAAACCAGGGATGGCGAACCAGCGTTCAATGAGTTGAACAGGCTGAGAAACCTGTCCAGCGATAACTAAAAAGTAAAAAATAAATTAAATGTAAAAAAACTTTTTTAAGAGAACAAGCTTTTATTTAAACGCGCTAAAAAGAATAAAATAAACTTTTCCTTTAAAACTTTTTTTACTATCAACTTATAACGTCATTACACAATTTATATGATATAAAAGCTTGTCGCGAGATTTACCTGTGTAGATAAACAAGTAAAATAAATAACTTGACCTGATTGATTTTGGTTTTTAAAAATTCAAACTAAGTAAATATGAGTACTTAAATATTGCGACAAGCTTTTATATCATATAAATTGTGTAATGACGTTATAAGTTGATAGTAAAAAAAGTTTTAAAGGAAAAGTTTATTTTATTCTTTTTAGCGCGTTTAAATAAAAGCTTGTTCTTAAAAAAGTTTTTTTACATTTAATTTATTATTTTTTATTATGTCAGAATGTAATTTTTTTTGTTTACTTTCAGTAAACTAATATTTTTTAAATCTTTTGTTTTCGGCTTTTCAATATACTCGCGTCCCCCTCGTAGAGTTGTCACGCCCTCTTTGTGGGGCGCGCCCCACAGTTTGAGAAACGCTAGCTTAACCGGTTAAAACCGAATAACAAGTGTGATTTTTTATTGGCTGCTGTAACGTAGTGGTCAAGATAACGAACTTGTGGCTGGCGTGTCATGTGTTCGAGTCCAGTGCCACTGAAGACCCGCCGTGTGGAGCAGGGTGTCAAAACCGCGACCCGCAACGAACATATTTGCGGCCCAGCCATTATATCGACACACAATAATATATAATAAAATATCAAAATTTCTCCCGAAATAAGAAAGGAAGAGATGTAAAGTGTCAGAACGTCAACATTAAATTGTTCTTTTATATGTAATGCTTGTCGGTTCCTGCTTCCCTCTAATCCCCCTTGTCTACTCGCGGACCCGGCTAGATGTGTGGGAAGAACTGAATAATCAGTCGACATGATTCACTCTTAATTATTTTATTGACACAAAATATCAAGCAAGCACGATAATAATCCAATTAAGAAATTTGATCAGTTTTCAGAGCGCGAAGGCGCGACTTGTTAGCCTGGGGATAATATTACGGACCCTCAACCGATTCCACGATAACTTATACAAGCTCAGTATCAACTACGCCGCGCACTGATAAGCTAAACTTCTATTTGAACAAGGATCACGATACCTGTACTCTTGTGAAGTCCTACTGTTGAGGCCTTGAACGGTAATCCTTAACTGGATTTGATCATCTCTGAGTGATCCTCTCTTGGTATTCTTCAATTGATGCTTTTATAAACTTAGATTTGCACTTAATAAATTCACGATCCGCCACTCACCAACTAACTCTCAAAACTCGCGAATAGAGAATTTATATAATATACTTAATTTGCATAATCACGTTTTCTTCCTTCGGTGAAAGTTGGTTGGTCAAAATATTTCCCCAGAAGAGTCCCCAAGGGGTTAGTCTGAGTAAGTGAGTGAATATTAACGTCGCACTGTTCAGCAACACGAGGGCTTCTGGCGATGGACTTCGTAATTTTGAACCATGGTCAAGTGCGCGGATGGCACCTGAGCTGGCACCCCCATTTCCTACCACACCACACCAACGGGAGGACGTTTAAGCTCTCGACTGATTTAACGTGCATCGTTCCTCTACACGGCGGGTCTTCAGTGGTACTGGGATCGAACTTCTGACACGCTAGCCATGATCCGATGCCTTGACCACTTGGCTACCGTTGCCACCCAAGGGGTTAGTCATAGACGCGTATAGATCTGTGACATATATATATGTTTATTATAATGTATTCTTCGAAATAAACCTACATTTGTATAAATATTGATTTTTTCGCAGCCCATCTAAAGTTAAACCTTGATTGTTAGGCTCAAGTTAGCCTTTGAGTTTGACACCCTTGATGTAGAGGGGCTGATGCATGTTAAATGCGTCGATGCCCAAGTGGGTGTAATCCTCGTCCCTTGACTGAGGTTCAAAATGACCAGGTCAGTCAACAATAGCCCTCGTCTTGCTTTATAGTGTGTTGTTAATAAACACTCACTTGCTTGACCTTTTGATAAAATTTATCTAACTGTACAACCCAAGTTTTCCCAAAATATTATTTATATATAACTTTTCAGGGGATTATTATATATAAATTTATTTTTCTACTGTTACTCGTGAAGTATTTGTGTTATAATTTTTTTATATAGTTACGAATTTTATGTAAAGCATACTTAAAATAGTGTAAATAGTTCATTTTCGGATGTATAATACTGTATTACAGTATTATACATCCGAAAATACTCTATGTGTGGTATTTATTTTTTGTTAAAATTGTAATATTAGCAAGCAACACCGTTCCTTACATTATAATGCGGAGCTCCCTTTAATTACTCTTAAAATTCACTTAAGTTAACTAGCGTCGTAAAACCCAGGTTCGATTATTCAAACTTTTAGTCCGCATCACAAATGAGTTAGTCTATTCTAACTAATTCAAAGATAACGCAACTCTAATGAACATACTCAGGTTAAAATTGAATTAATTTAGTTTATTACATTACTAGATTACATTACAAATTTAGGTTTTAAATTAAACACAAATAAAATTAAGAATTAAAGAAACATTGAATAAGAATTGAGATTTCCACTTATGTGAAACGGAGGCAAGTGGTCTCGCGGTCTGCCAGTTTCTCACTAGGAAAAAAGTAGAGTAAAAGACGTCGAAAATTGTCGCGCGGCGCCTTTTAAGGGAGAACCAAATTTCCAATTTTAAGTCTATGTGCACTATTTTACGGAGACCCCCCATTGGTCAAATCCCCAGGCGCAACGTTACAGTTTCCATTAAATTTATTTATATGGTTATTCACCCGAGTCCCGGCGACAGCATCCGGGTCCCCGGTCTAAGGAATTTCAGCAACGTCCTGTAAACAAGGGGAATACACAAATTACGAATTGTTTGGGGACCAACCCCATTGCCAGCCTCCCATCAGTTATAATGACGATTCAATGAAAACTTAGCGAAATCTTGGCGATACAGCCAAGTTGGTATCATTTTTGGCGACAAATTTGGTGACTTGTTGACCATTACTGGCGAGTTTGGACCCTATGGATTTTTCTAGAAATAAATGGAGAAATTACGATCTATGATGCAAGCGGATCTTTTCGAAGGACCCGCGAAGGCTATAAATAGGGAGAAGCTCACCGAAAGTTAATATTGTTTTGACTAGCGATTAGTAGTCTTGCCTTGACCGTGAAGATTCGACTAGCGATTAGCTCGGCTGTTTAGTACGACAATCGGTGTTTGTGAATAATCTTTCACGTACTTCTATTTTAGACACTGATAGTTGTGTCTGAGCTCTGTTGAAGGTGAAAAGACCTACTGAAATTTGTTTTGTGAATATTGCTGTTGAATCCTGTATTTCAAAGATTGATTTTCGACAGTAAATTTCCATCGCATTTCTTGTTCTTTGCGACTTATTTGCAAAGTCCTCACCCCCCCCCCCGAACAACATAATATATTCTTTCCATCATCAGTGGCTCGAGAGCTCAGGGTGAACCTTGGCATTCTCAAGAAGTCTTTTCCAGGCCAGCCTTCTTCCTGCTAGTGTTCTCCAATTCTTAGTTCTCAAAACTAGGAGATCTTTTTCTAGGACATCAATCCATCTAAGATTTGGCCTAGGCCGTGGGTAGCCCAGTAGTTAGAGCATCGGACTCCAGACCGGAAGGCCTGGGTTCGATGCCACCAAATGCCCTCCGAGGACACACGGAGTACGTGCTCGTAAAATCAGTGGGTCCGAATGGTGTCGCCATCTATCGTGTTGTACCGAGCAAAATCATACTGTCATTCTCATGGGGCTCAAAGCTTAGGCTAACGACAGGCGTAAAATTCTAGAACTTAGCCGCGAGGAATTTCGTGGACCTTGATCTGATGTTACTGTCGATCAGGTGGCATAAGCGACAACAAGATTTGATCTGCCCTTTCTTCGAGTGCCAATTGGTTGAGCATTGAAGACTTCTTTAGTGGTGCGGTCTTCATTCATTCTGACAACGTGGCTTGTCCATTTAATTCGTTGTGTTTTGATGAAGTTAACAATGTAGAGCTCGAAATTTGATCTCCTTCGCCATGTTCCATTTTCCTGAATTCCTCCAAAAATAATTCTTAAAATCTTCCTTTCGTAGATACTGATCATGTTCTCATCCGTTCGAGACATGGACCAAGTTTCTTCACATTGCATAAGTTAATACTGATCTTAAAAGACTTTTATATAATAGAACCTTTGTTTTTCTTTTGGTTCAATTCGATTTCATTTATTTTCGTATTCCATTAAGACATCTATTAGCCATAGTAATTCTGGAGTAACAATATATACCAAAGTTTCTCAAAATGTGGGGGGCGTCTATGAGGGGGAAGGGGTGTGAGCATATTGAAAAGTCAAAAGCAAAAGAATATTTAAAAAATTATTAATTTTCTAAAAGTAAACAAACAAAAGCATTCGACGTAACA
This sequence comes from Trichonephila clavata, assembly GCA_019973975.1. Lineage (NCBI taxonomy): Eukaryota > Metazoa > Arthropoda > Arachnida > Araneae > Nephilidae > Trichonephila > Trichonephila clavata. Next base: position 13,580 of record BMAO01016874.1, on the reverse strand, counting down.
AAAATAAAATACACATTTACACTGATATAGCACACTTATATGTATCAGCACTGCATAATATACTTTATAATTAATTTATAAAACTAAGTTAAAAACAATTTTAATAATTACCAGTGACCCCATGGTATTATTAAACCCCCACACCTTGTCATATATAAAATTATGCAAAACAATTAACACTTATTTTAATAATTTGTACTGTTTATTATAAATTCATTGACTACTGATTAAAAGTTGCACAATTCACTCCCTAATGCCACCGTTTTCTACGCAAGCGTGTGTATGTGATGTATAGGAGGGGGGGGGCGAAGAAAAGCAATAAAAAATCAAATCCTCAGAAATAAATAAATCCTTCGCAAATACTGTCAAACACTATTTGTATTGCATTCCAAAGCCTTCGGAGTAAGTTTATGAAAAGTAGTGCATAAAAAAGATCGTAATTCGGAAACATGTACAACCGGGGCAATTAACGCTTTGGCTGAGCGAGACGTTTATATACGCCGGTGGCACTTAAGAGGTTAAAGTCGTATTGTGTGTAGCTTTAATACGTCTAAGTATACTATTATTGAATTCAATACATAGTTGTTGTATGGAAGGCAGGGGGCGCGATGAAAATTATGATTGTGAAAATTGGGTCGCCTATATAGCAAGTTTGAGAAGCACTGATATATACTGAAAATAAAAAAAGCATGTATTGCATTAATCGACAGGCGATGTTTAAATAATAAATAAAAAAATATTACAGTAAAATAAATGCTATTTGTGAGTCAATAAATTTAAAAGACGGGAAAAAATATTATTTTTTACATTGTAATACATATTTTGTGCTGCAACAATTGTGAAAATCTTATAAGTTCCAATTTTTTCCACCAACTTTAACCTCCCACAACAAAAGTAAATTCTGTCACACAAATGTAATAATACTTAAATTTTATTTATCTACAATAAATGCATTTTATTACTTAACTTTAAAAAAAAAACAATTTGAAAGTATGTTAAAGACACTCAAAATCTCGTGATAGCAGATACAGACACAAAATAACTAAATTTCTCCCACCCAACCCAGTAACAGCTGCGAAAATATAAAATCTTCTTTAAAAAATATACTGCGTATGTAATCTATATATACAGTGGCGCACACAAGGGGGGTCCAGACACTCCCCAAAGCCCTTGAGTTTTTTTCGATTGATGATAATCCTATGTATAACGTAAAATTTAATTAAGTACTTGTAATAATATTTTATTTTATTTTTTATTGTTTTTTTGTTAACAAAATCGACAAAATCAGAAGAATTAATTGGTGTTGTCTTGAGGTATGATACAAGTTGGGGGACTTTCGACCATGGACTCCCCCCCCCCCCTGAAATTTTTTTGTGTGAATATTTAGTGACCCACAGGCACTATGTTTACGAACACATATGCCATTTTCAGGATTTGAACCCTGGCTTTTCAGCACAGCAGTCAACAATACTAATCACAATCCCATCAGGACAACCTAACTAATATTTAATATGGATTAATACAGAAGATTTACCAACATACACATGCATGATACAAATGAATGATACAAAATTCATGACACAGTAATCTGAAATGAAGTATTTTTTATTATATCCCTTATTATTGCATGACCTCAACAAGTGTAAATGTAAACATCACTAAAAATTTTTTTTAAAGATTTTATACAAACTACATAGACATTAAAAGAAAATACAAAACTCAAAAAGAAAGAAAAACAAGTCACACCATAGCTCTAGAAACTGTTATATAAGCTTTTTAAGGCTTAGTAGAAATATTTACATTAATATTTGGGAGGGGGGAAATTACACATTATTTAAAAATACACATATAAAAGGTAAAAAAAGATTAATGATAATTTATAGTTAGAACACAGGAAATTATACTAAAGTAAGTTTGCACTTACTTATGCAAATTCCATTAATAATTTTAAAGATATTCAGCGAAGAATCAACATGCAAACAAGAATATTAGATGCAGTTAAAATATGCAGAATAGTCTGGATATATACACACTATTTATTGCTTTAAATCACACAATAAATTGGGACTAGAAGATAAACAATCTTTTGTAAAAGATTATACTGCACAATGCATATTGAAATATAACATATATTTAGCCCTAAAAATAAATACAAATATTGAGTACAATCCAATTATTATTAAATATTACACACATCCAAAGAGACAAATAATATTATAAATATTATGTCCTTGTTAAAAAAAAAGCTTACAAAATGAAAGTTTATAGCATTTTATTGACTTCATGAAATATCATTTTCAAGTTAAAAATGGCTGTCTTATGATTATTTCCGCTTCAGCATAAAATACTGATTAATATGCTTTAGTATTCATTTGATACCCGTACTGTTTTAATTTTTTAAAAAGAGAACCTGTCTTAAGCTTTTATATGGAATAGAAAAAGTTGATTACAAAATTTCTAATAATGGAAGTTCTGCAATTATTAAGCAAATTACAGTATGGTAATTTTAATACAGATAATCTTGGAAGTATTTTTTAAATAAATAGCATCTATAAAAAAAGAAATATTAATTTCTTTTCAATATATCAAATAATCAGCAACTATTAAACATGAGATAAATTAACTTAAGCCAAAATAAATTTCCTAGTACAAAAAGTGTGGCTGCTCAAAGGATGTATAGTATAGTACATTGCAGTAATTCTTTTCTATGAATTTATATTTATTAAAAAATAATTTTAATTAAATGAAAATCAATATTTTGAAGAGTTTTTTTTTATTTCATACCAAAAGTTAATAGTTAAAAACAAAAACACAGCAATTTATAACACATTTTAATTATTCAACCATTAATGATAGTTCATATGAACTTTTAACGACCTCTCATTTTTTATATTGACTAACCCAGTAAAAACATTTTCTACTATTTTCTCTTAAAGTTAAACTATTTTGTTATTTCAATAATTTTTACCACTGCAGGAAATAAATCATTTCATACAAGAAATTTTAACTAATTATTAATTCACGTTGTTACGCATTTTTCTATATGTTTTGAGCATTCAAAAACAATTAAAAAAATTTGTGGATTAAAAAAAATTTGCACAGTGTTTAAAGACACACTGTAAAAAACCAAGTACATATTACAGTTAATAATTAGTTTCAGCATTCAGTTTAATTGTTTTTAATTCCCTTGTACAAATATGAAAACTAATCCTAATGATTTTTTATCCTTTCTGTTTATATACAAAAAATATTTTGAATTCATTAGTATTAATTTGGAAATCATATAAAAGTTTAAGTGAAAATGTAATAACAAATTTTAAATTATTGTAGCTCCAATCTCCTTGTTTCTTCAAGTCTGTAAATTCATGGAATATCAAAATGAATAATTATTAAGTTCATCAGTTTATTGTAAAACAGTATTTAAAAATGCTAAATAGCATAAGTGAATAAAATTTAGAGAGAAAGATTTTATATAAATAGTGAAATTGAATAAAAAAAGGCAAAAGATTTAATATTAATATAAATAGTTATTTTCTCTAACTATTTTTATCTTAATGTAACCAAAATTAGAAAAACTTTTCATTGATTTCATGCAATTGAAAATCTCTTTTTCAAAACTAAAATGCAATTTTCATTTTTAATGTTTATAATTACATTTACTATAACAATTAAAAAAATAAAGAAACACATATTAAATAAGTCAAAATAAAATCTTTCTGTGAGGATTTTGTGGGACAGTTTGTTCTGCCTGCCCTTTTCAATTAGAACATCTAGTTAATTCATAAATACTTTTATTTATGTATGTATTAACTAATAAATAAAAAATAGTAAATAATAAAGTTTTAACACTCTTAAAGACCAAATGTTCTGAGCAAAAAAAAACTTTATACTTTATGAAAATGATCAACACGCAATTTTTTTAAAAGTTATCTAGTTTAAGTCTTTGCATGCATACATATACTATTATATACAACTGCATGACATTTAAATAATTACTCAGATTTGCAACTGAATTTCAGAAAAATGTAACTTCCTAATTTCAACAACAAACTAAATTAATTTAATGGAATGAATTACTTAAGAAACTAAAATGTAATAATTTCATTTATATAGAAATAGTTATATAAGTCAACCTATATATATAAACACACATGCACCACCTTTATAGATCTATCAATTTTATCCTCTGTATATTCAGCATTATGCAAGTTATTTTTTAATACTGTTTTAATTTTATGATTTTTCTACGAACATAAAACTTTAAAAAAAAATTTTTTTACAAAAAATATATTGCATAAGAAAAATTTATTCATGGAATTTGAAAATAAGCACATTAATTATACTCAAAGAAGTCCAGTTCAACATACTGCTTCAGAAACTGCAACAATATTTTGTAGCCCTAAGAGATATAACTTGTAATGATACTAATAATATTATATTAACATTAAAATTAATACCACATCAATAAAGGCACATATTTTAATTTATTTGGCCACTAGACATATGAAAGACATTTATATATATATAAAAAAAACAATCATTTCTAATACTGAATGAGATTTCTATACACATTTGGTACCAATAATTTACTGTAAAGTATTACAATAGTTGATCTTTCAGCAATATCTTATGAACTTTATAAGTAGTTCAAAACAAAAAATAAAATAAATTATTTAGAAAATTTCAAACATACTATAAGTGAATAAAGTCTATATTTTTTCCATCGCTAAATGAAAAAGTTATACATTTAAAAAGGTTAACATTAAATAAAATTAAAACAATGATATGTAAAAGATAACTATATAACTTATCTACAAGTGATATAACATGCTAATTATGTTCAGCAGAGAATTGCAGGAATTGTCATTACAAACTAAAAAATTATTCAACAATTAACACAAATTCTTCTTTTAAAACCAAAACATCAAAAAAATAAATAAAATAACTGCATGCAGAATGAATGCAATTTTTCTGAATCAGCAAGATTCAATAATATTAATAGTAAAAAAGTTGAAATCTTGACATTCACTCCAAACACAGATTTGGAAGTTATCAAATGCTTTTTTTTTCATACAAATGGATAAGTAGGAAGCATTAATGTGAAACACTTCTTATTGAAACAAAAATAAACATCAATATCACTGCATCTGAAAAAAAGAAGATATTATTGTATGTATAACATGTAATATGTATACAAAATCATAAAACAAACGAAAACTGTAAAATTTAACATGTTGAAATATGATTTAAGCAAGAACGTGAAGGTTTTCTTCATTTGAAAATTCTTCAATACATGCTTTTTTTTAAAAATGTGTGCCCTTTTTTAAAAAGTCTCATGACAAGTAATGAGATGTTATAGTTAGAGAAAAGTTAAAAGTAAACACTGAAACATTGATTTAAAAAAAAATATTCTATTAGCTTTAAAAATATTTTAAATAAAACTTAAAATTATAAAAAGTACATAATGCTTTTTCATTAAAAAATGAATATTCATTTCAGTAAAGAAACATCTTCCTAACATCAGAGATAAATGATTAAACAAATAGAAAAAAAATTATTCATCTTTTGAAAGACATTTGGTTTTTGAATCATAAATTTGAGATCTCAGCCTTAAAGCCTCAATATCAATGAGCCTTAAAGATCTCGATATTTTTTTCTGTGTGTATTCAAGTTAGAATATTATGTATACATTTTTATTTATGAAACTAAAAACTGAAATAGATCAAATATGTTGACGTAAATAAATCAACAATATTCTCAAAGCTTACTTATAGCAATTGAAAGATCACAACTAAGTGGGTTTTAGGATTACAGTTTATCCTATATTAATCAATGCATTTTTCAGTTCTATTGTTTTCCACAATTTAAAAACGATTAAAATTACAAACTTACCAATGCCTTTTTCTGTTATAACTCAGTTTCTCCTAAGGATAATATGGAGTCTAAAGACTTTTTCATAACTTTTACAGGAGTTGTTGGACAAGCTGAAACAGTAAAAATTTATAAATTACATGTAACACATATTTCACGCTACTTTATTTTCACGAATTATTAAATGTATAGGATCAATAAGATCCTATACATTTAATAATTTTATGATTTTAATAAAATTGTCATAAAATTTCATAATTTTATGACAAAAAGAATTTGTAGTACAATTTAACAGCTAGTGTTATAATATAAGTAACAACCTGCCAACTGCACAACCAAATATTTATTTTAAAAATATACATAGATATCGAAAAGATCAACAAAAAAAAAGTTTTTAATTATTAAAGAATTTAATGACTATGAATTATGAATTTCTCATAGTTTCTATTAATAAGTATATAATCTCAAATAACTAAAAATTACAATCTGTGATTTATATCTTAGAATACATAATTTAGACTACTGTTTCTGAATAAATCAATGATGCAGCCTGTAATTCTATCAAATCGCTATTTTTTATAAAGTCGAAAATTCAAACTTCTGGAAGGGAAGGGAGAATTATAATAATTGCAAGTTTTAAAGAGTATTATTATACTATAAATAAAAACACCAAAATTCAAAAATAAAGATTTGAATGTTTGGAAAATGGTGCATTTATTAACATACAGACTCAAAAAGGTTCCCTGAAAAGGATAATTTTAAAAAATTTTCATTTGACATATGAGTCTCTTTTTAACTTATTTTTTATTAAAAATAGGACTAAAAAGTACATCCAAGATAATAATGACAAATTTTAAAAAAATAAATTCATACCTGCATCACCGCTTGCACTTGATTCTGTAAAAGAAGGTGTCCCTTCAGTATGTGTAGGCGTAGAACCTTCAATGCTATGTGGAGGAGTGTATGCCACTGCAGGAACAGTAGAACCAAGACCTGAAGTGCTGGAACTACTCGCTTCAGACATACAGTCTCCAGTGGATTCTGTTTGGATGGTACATTGTGATAAACTAGACCTATACAGAAATATATTAAAAAATATTTGACTTTGAAAGAAAGATACCTAGAACGATAACAGTTTAAGATTATTCACTCAAAATATTTTAATTATATGCAACACTTTTAATAATAAAACTAATTTTATATATATACACAGTCGACTCGATAATTCAAAGTAGAAGGGACCAATGAAAAATTTCGAATTATAGAGAGTTCAAATTATCAAGAGGGTAAAAAAACTCCTGAATTTTTTTTCTAATATTTAAATTTTAAACTATGTAATAAAACAACAATTGTACATATGCATAAAATTACTTCAGAATATTGTTAAAAAGTGCATACTATACAGTATAAATGGTATACAGAATTTAAAAATTTCATGTATTAGAAGAATACATTTATGTAGTAATTCTCTTTCATGCCCCACCAAATCTCTTCCATTCTTCATTGGAAATGAAATCGTTTCACACCTGGTTCCCTCAGATACTGTCCCCAACACCATTGGTTGTTCAAGGCAGGATCCAGTATGGCCCCTGCCCCATTTAGTGCTACATGCTATAAGTCACACAGATGAGCCATAAATTGTCTGAGGCAAAAAACATAATCCTACGCATCTCTTCTTCACAATAGCAAACCATCCATGAGTAACAAGCCACATGTTAAATGCAAAATATGGACGGCAGACAACAGGTGCGGTCAGGAACTGGAAACACAAAGAAGGGATAGCAGACAAATGATCATCAAAGGGGTTACGTTACAGGGGAGACACACAGAGACAATATAACACAGAACATGTAAGCTCCAACCTGTTTGTTATAGGACTCTAGATAGTAAGTGTTCAAATTGTGGAGAGTTTTATAGCATAACTTCAAATTATTGTGTGTTGTAGTCTGGCCAGCCACAGATTTTACTTCAAAATATTGAGTGTATCAAGACGTATTGGTTTAGTTCAAAGTACCCAGAGTTTTTCAAGGGACTGAGCATATACTTCGAATTAGCGAGAGTCGGCTATATATATATAAAGTCTCCAGAAATAATAACTTCAGAGTTCTAATTTTGGAATTATATAAAAAAAATTTTTTTTTTTGCTTTATAATTAATCTTTGTTTTATGTAAAATGAACCATCAAACATTAATCACTTACATTTTCAATGATTATCACTATAATTATAGAAATACAATATATTATGTTGAGCCACCTCCTCATTTTTTAGCTTTCTACACCAAATTGAATAAGGAAGGATGAATAAATTCAAGACATTTCAGATTCTGAAATAAAATATTTATGTTTCATATGTTCCTTGCAACAAACTGAATTGTAAACCTTGTGCATTTTAACAAAATTTAGCGTTTATACTTTCAGTATATAATATTTAATTTCAAAATATAAGTGTCAGCCGTGAACCCAATTCATACTAAAAAAAAAACTGAACTCATCAGAGCAGCATCAATTCACCATTTTTAATAGAGAGAAATCTATCTACTACATTCTTTTGGGTCCTTGCCAAAGACAAGATACACAAGCAGCTCGTTTAAACCATTACATCATGACGTCACCAATGAGTAATATAATAAATTTACCGCGTGATCCTGACACCTTCCCCCCGAGAGTCATATTAGATCCGAAGATCAAATATGGCTAAAACAACCTAAGGGTCACACGTTACACCCACAAAGAAAAACACTGCTTAAGCACTATCTTAAGATTATACACATATAAAAAACCAACACATCAAAATTTACACAAATATACTACTTAACTTAATCATCTAAAAATAAACCTTAAAGTTCAATTATTCTTAAATTCTTCTAAAAGTTCTTATTTAACTACGGTTTACACTTACAGTCTGGATAGTGCATCTGCATTAACTAGTTTTGATCCTTTTATGTGACTTGCTTCAATGTCATGGCGTTGAATTGCCAAAGCCCACCGCTGTAATCTCGGACATTGGGATGCAGCACTAGGGGATTATGATCGGTTAGTAAGAATATCTTTGCTCCGCACAGTAAAGTTTCAAATCTTTTCAGAGCCCAAATAATAGCATACGCTTCCCTCTCAATTGTTGACCACTTTTGTTGGCTTGGATTCAGTTTCTGGCTCCCGAAAGCTATGGGATGAATGTTGTCTTCTCCATCCGACTGACCTAGACAACATCTGACCGCCGTCTGAGATGCATCCGTATGCAAGTAGTACGGTTTCTCTATGTCTGGGACTTGCAATTCTGTAATTCCACATAGTGCTGTCTTCAACTCCTTGAAAGCATTTTCAGAATCCTTGCTCCATGGAATCTCATTAGGGACTTTCTTTTTCGTGAGCTCCATCAATGGTAGAGCAACTTTTGCAAAGTTTGGAATATACTGTCTATAAAAATTGCATAATCCTAATGCACTTCTCAGTTGCTTCTTGGTCGTCGGTGCCTCTAAGTTCTGAATCGCTTTTATTCTTTCTTTGTCCGGTGAATGTCTACCTGAACCAATGACATGTCCTAAGTATTTAACTTGTTGTCTTGCAAACTCACACGTTCCTAAATTCACTGAGAAGTTAAAATGCTCCAATCTTTTGAAAACTTCTTCCAGATGATCTAAATGTTCTTCCCATGTATCAGAGAATACGGCTAAATCGTCGATATATGCGCATGCAAAGCCAGATATAGTTTGGACCACTTTAGACATGGCTCTTTGGTAGGTTGCAGCAGCGTTTCTTAACCCAAATGGTAATACATTCCACTGGTACTGTCCTCGATGAGTACGGAACGCTGTTAGATGTTTGCTGCTGTCTTCCATTGGTATAGACCAATATCCTTTCAACATATCTAGAACAGTAATAAATTTTTTCTTCCCTACTAAGAAATTCAACTCCATCATATTCTGCATTGGATATGCGTCCGGTACGGTAAGAGCATTCAAACTTCTGAAATCTATGCATAACCTAAGTGTTCCATCTTTTTTATGAACACATACTACTGGGTGTGCTATTTCACTTACAACAGGTTCAATCAGACCTAACTCTAACAATTCGTCTATCTGTGCGTCTACTTTCCTCTTTAAGTTTTCCGGTATCTTACAAGTTTTGGGTTTCATCTTCTCCTCCTCAGCCTTCAGTTTTATCACGTGTTCACCAACTTTAGCTCTTTTTATTTTTCCAGAAAACAACCTTCTGTGTCGATGTAACAAATCTTTTAGTTGATTTTGTTGCTTCTTAGATAAGTAATCCAACTTCACTCTGTCCAATGCTTCATCATTTTTCTCAGCAGCAGGAACTGTTGGCATTTCATATATCTCACCAAATTCATCATCGATATCAAAACAACTCCAACCGTTTGAACTCCCGCTTTGTATTCTCTAATCTTGTTAACATGCAGTAATCTTAAGTTACCTTCAGGCATCTGCAAATAATATGAATTTGCTTTTACTCTTTTAACAACTTTAACTGGACCTGTCCATCTAGAATATAGTTTATTTGTTGAATCAGGTATCAAAACAAGCACTTGATCCCCTGGTGCAAATTCTCGATGTTTCTTTTGCCTGTTATAATATTTAGCGTAGTTACCTTGTTGCACATCACTTGTTAACTTTGCCTCGCGGGTTGATACTTCTAACTTTTCTTTTAATTTTTTCAAATAACTCTCTACTGATCCCTTCATATTCAGAGGTAATAACGTGTTTCCCGTCCAAATTGACTTCAATATAGACAACGGACCTTTCGGCTCCCTTCCATACATTAGCAGAAAAGGTGGTACACCAGTAGTTGCATTTGGAACTTCCCGATAAGCCCATAGTAAAAACGGTATATGCCTATGCCAACTTCTTCCTTCCTCTCTAATAATGTGATGCAATATGTTCTTGAGAGTCTGGTTCCATCTCTCAATTAACCCGTTTCCTTCTGGATGGTATGGTGTCGAAAAACGTGGGCAAGCTCCTAAAATCTTCAAAAACTCTTGCGTTAAACTTGTAGTAAAATTTGTCGCATTGTCCATTACGATCACTTCTGGAATGCCTGTTCTACTGAATATTTCGAGCAGTGCTTCACATGTACTCTTAGCCATTAGTGACTTGAGCAGGACTGCTTCCGGCCATCTAGAATGCTGATCCATCAAACAAAGTACATATCTATGTCCCTGTGACGATACTGGATCTACAGGACCAATTAGATCAACGTTTACCACTTGGAATGGCAATTCAGGACGAGATACAGGTGTTATTGGAATTTTGTCAACCGAACGAATTACTTTTCTGCACTGACAACCATGACAAGAACTACAATATGCTTTTATCTCCTTCACCATTCCTGGCCAATAAAATGAAAACTTGATTCTCCGAATTGTTTTATGAGCTCCTAGATGTGCTCCGAACACTGATTCATGTGCAATTTCTAGTATCTTCCTCTTCCTAATTTCGGGAATCACTAACTGTTTTATCCTATTTCTGCACAACAGCTCTTCATGGTACAGGATATCATTTTCTATCACATATCCTCCTTTTTTAGCTTAGCAAAATTCCATGCTTCTTGAAGAGTATCGCAACTCTTTTGCTGCTTCTTGAATTTTACGGTGTTATTTTCATTCTCCTCGTCATATTCTGTTATTGTTGGCTCCTGTTCTTCCTCCTCAGTATTTACACTTTCATCTAACAATTTTTTGGGGAATCTGATCTTAAGTTTACAGCGGCTGTAAATCTGGATTGTATATTCTCTCTTGTTCTAATAATGCTTCATAAGTTTCAGTATCTAATAATATATCAGCGTTCAGTCTGTCCACAGTTACCACCACCGTTTTAATTACCGGCGTAATATACCCGTTCGTTACCAAACCAATATCCACTTCTTTTAGTTCAGCCTTTAAACAATCACCAAATGCAGACTGCAACATTACATATCCTTTGTAATCGACTTCCTTCCCTACTACACACTGCTTTTAAACACGCTAATTTGTGCACCTGAATCTACTACAGCTTCATATTCTACTCCACCATAAGAAATTTTTACTATTTTGAGATCAGACATTTTTAAATGAACTGCGCTGCATTTCTTATTTTCCATTAAAACTTCGCCATTGAATCTCGCTGTGACTACTTTGCTTTCATCCTCAACTACTTTGACTTCTGCCACTTGCACTTCAGATACCTTTACCTCAGCAACTTTACCCTCGGTCTTTTCACTCCCATCTTTCTTATCCCTGCAAAATCTCGCAAAATGTCCTACTCGTCCACAATTAAAACATGTAACTGGTTTTTGGAAAGAATTTCGCTTATCGTATCCACTGCGGTTGTTAGATTCTTGTCTATATCCTTCACTCAATGTATGACATCTTCTATTGAACGTGCCAGGCTTTTCCCGATAGGAATTTCTATACGGTTGAGACGAAGTAGCTTTAGTGGCCTGATTATATTGCCTTGCGTTTTCATAATCATCTAACTTCTCAGCAAGATCGTCAACTGTAACAATTCTACCCCAATCATCAATAAAATGTTGTTGTATATCCCTGGATACTTGTTCCTTCATCTGTTCTACAATGACAAGTTGTTTCAGACTGTCAAAATCATAGATATTTAGTTCCGAAATCCACTTATTAAAATAGTTCGCCAACTCAAATCCAAAATCTCGCCAAGTGTACTCGGTCGATTTACAATGCCTCTTAAATTTTATTTTAAATGCTTCTGGGCTCAATTTAAATCTTTTTAATAACATACTTTTTATATGCTCATAGTCATTTGCCTTTTCCTCAGGTTCCCTGGCAATCAAATTCGCCATTTCTAACGGCAATAGTCCAACAAGATTCGTAACCCAGTCTTCTTCTTTAATATGAACTCTTTGTGCTTGTCTTTCAAACAGTATTAAGTAAAAACTTATATCACCTTCTTAGGGTCAAAAGTACGCATTAATTTTGCAATCCAACTGAACGTGTTCTTGTATTCTTTCATTCTGATAGTCCATCTCTCCTAAAACCATTATTCCTTATCGAAGCTTCTATCCTCAACTTTCTAATTCATATTCTCTTTCTTGACCTTAATTTCATCTTCTCTTTCTTGACGCTTTATTTCATCTTCTCTTTCTTGACGCTATATTTCATTTCTCTTTCTTGGCACTTTATTGCTTCTCTTTCACTTACTATTCTGTGCAATAATTCTTTCGCGAACGCCTCTTCATACTCTTCACTTGCTAATATCATATTTTTTAAAGCAGAACTTTCATTTCTTCCGTTACAGTTTCTCCTAATTCTTCCGCCAAAAACTTCAAATCTACCTTCAAAGCTCTTCCTAAAAACGCCATTTACCAACCGTTGGATATAACTGGAATTCACAATCTTCAAAACAGTTTCGATGTCGCCAAGCTTCACAACAGTTCGCAATTCTTATTCTTGACCAATTCGAAATCCTCAATCTTCAAAACAGTTTTAAATCCTTAATCTTCGAAACGATTCGAAATCCATTTCGGTTTTCTCGCACAAATGTCAGCCGTGAACCCAATTCATACTAAAGAAAAACTAAACTCATCAGAGCAGCATCAATTCACCTTTTTATTCGAGAGAAATCTATCTACTACATTCTTTTGGCTCCTTGCCAAAGACAAGATACACAAGCAGCTCGTTTAACCATTACCATCATGACGTCACCAATGAGTAATATAATAAATTTACCGCGTGACCCTGACAATA
>BMAO01016873.1:0-72821 GCA_019973975.1 Trichonephila clavata | reverse complement strand
TTTTTCTAAAACATGACATTAAATGCACAGAACTTTTATATAACTTTCCTTATTGACATAAAATATGGCATACATTATATTATATATATATAGTTTCATAACAAAATAACCTTTATCTGGTTTCATTTTCAAAAAATTCCCAATCAATCGCGCTGCGCTGTTAATGTTTTTTGTTAGTATTCCTAATTACGCCGCGCCCAGAAACCAGACATTACTTATACCTCTTAATAATTACACACAAAAATATATACATTTTTTACATAGAATATATTACAACAAACAATACAAGTAATCTCACATATAAAGCCTCGTCTTTAATGTGTAGCAAAACAATTGCAATTCAACAAATGTTTTTCCACAATTTGGAAAAAAATTAAATACAAAAGCTTTTTCAACCGATATGAAAATACACACAACGCAGTGACTTTTGCAAGGTAATTTTACAACAAAAAATAGACTAGCCCACATAGAAAATACTCCGAACTGTCTGTCAGAGGAAAAATGAACAAATTAGAATTATACAACCTGGCTAGTCTTTAGATCCAATCTGCACAGGCTTTGTCTCCAACCATGGCCTCTGTCCTGGATGACCTTGTCCTAGGGCTGTCCTCTCTGCGCTCCCACCTTCTGGGTCTCCTCTTCCATTGAGTTTGCTGAAGCTGATATGCTCCTGCTGGGGCGTTCTTTTCCCTTGTGAGAATTGGAATTTGGCTGCTGTCCACTCGACGTCGGCTCCGAAGGTTGTAAGGGCAGTTCCTTTCTGGCTGGGGTTTGCTGTATTTGAATCTGTGGGATGGTCCTGGAATTGCTCTATCTGATTTACACTGTTCACTGCGGGATGGTCCTGGAATTGTTCCTTCAGAATTATTTTCTTCCTCCTTTCTATACCGTTTTCTGGAGGGACGAGACGGCATTGACGAGGTCAACTTTCTCTTGTCTCGGAACACCTGGGCCTCTGGTCTCTTCTTCTTTTGTATGTTTTCCTTCCAGGAGGGTGGTCTTCCTCTTTTCTTTCTTTCTGCCCAATGAGGTTTTCTCTTCCTGAAATTATATGCATCACCCCCCGAAGAAACAGCAGACTCCGTTCGCCCATGTTTTTTCCTCACCTCCACTCCATCACGTCTATTCCGTAACTATATCTCTACTACCTTCTAAATTTCCTGATTTCGATCCTCCACGACAACCCTCATCACTCTCCGATTGCACCAATCTCGGCTGCCCATCATCTGACCTGACTGATGCCACTGCACCATGATCACTACTACTGGCACTTTCCGATTCGGCAACACTGTCTTCTCTTTGATGGTAAATTCTCACCTGATCCACATTAACAGTTATTCTTTTACCAAATTTTAATATTACTAAATTATTATTATTTTTTACACTCAGAACTTTATATGGGCCCTCAAACTTTGGCATAAATTTACCCACTATTTTCTTACTTGCCGAACTCAACGGGTGAGTTTGAACTAACACTAGATCATCAACCTTCACATTAACTTCACGCCTCTTCTTATTATAATATTTCGCCCACTTCTCGTGCTGGCGCTTTGTATGAATTCTAGCCTCCTCAAACAATTTTTCAATATTCCCACAAACTAAGTCTGATCCATCAGTTACGTTTATTAATTTTTGAAAAGGGGTGTTTAAATTTCGACCTAAAAATAATTCCGCCGGTGTTTTACCCGTTGTCTCATGTACTGCTGTCCTAAGAGCGTATCCGAACTCTTGCAGAAATTGATCCCAGTTAGTGTGATTATCCGCGACAAAACTCGAAATCATTTTTAAAAGAGTACGATTAACTCTTTCTGTTTGATTAGCTTGTGGACGATATACCACAGTTTTAACGTGTTTTATGTTCAACCTGCGACATACTTGCTCAAAAAGTTCGGATATCATTTGGGGGCCCCGTTGTCGCTAACTACTTTTACAGGAGCTCCATAACGCGCAATATAATTCTCAAAAAATGCATTGGCAATTGCTTTCGCCGAAGCTTTCCTTAAGGGAACTATTTCAACCCATTTAGAAAAATTATCTGTAATTACTAAAATAAATCTATAGCGTTCTGGACTAGTTGCAGGGTATGGGCCTAACAAATCTAAAGATACGATTTCATTCGGAAAATTCGTTACTATCGGAATTAATTGACCAGCTGGTAATCCGTTTTTATAATTGAATTTTTGGCATTGGTCGCAGGTTGCTACATATTTATAAATGTATTTCCTCATGTACGGGAAATGACACGCGTCTTTTAATTTTAGGTAGGTTTTCTTTTTGCCTAAATGGCCTGCCATCGGCGAGTCATGGAATTCTCGCATAACATCTTTACGTAATGTTTTAGGTATAAATACCCTTAATTCACCTAGTGTGGTTGTATATTTTGCATAATACAGCAATCCGTTGATGATTTTAAAGTCTCGGGACCAATTTCTACAGATTGACTCATTAATGGAACTATCGTCCGGATTTTCTAGAAAACGTAAGATGTGACCTAACTCCGGATCATTTCTCTGTTCCTCTCTCAACTGTTCTCTAGACGATAATACTAACGATCTAATCACCGCACAAGACACCTTTGATTCTTCATTACTTTCTAACGGGTTTCTAGACAACATATCAGCCACTAAATTTTGCGTACCTGGGCGATGTTCCCATTCTACATTAAAATTTACCAACTTTTGTTTTTGCCCTGTATTTAACTTAGTCTTTAATAAATCTATCCGTACCGGTTCGTCCGAAATTGCCAATTTCTCAATGATTGAGTCCGGAATGATTAACTATTTTTTAACAAAATCAAAACTGATCCTTGCAAGTGACATAAAATCAATACCTATGATGCATGGATCTTGCATCTCAGCAATCACATGAAATTTCCACAACTTCGAAAATTGTCTTATTTTAATTCTTAACTCAACTGTGCCTGAATTTCTGCATTGTGACCCTTGAGCTGTAACTACTTCAGCTAACGATTTCTTAATAGGACAGAAAGAAAAATATGATCGGTATGTTTTTTCTGAAATAAATGACTTTTCCGCACCTGTATCCCAGAGCGCTTTTAAAAATGTATCATCCAATAGAATCGGTACATACGGAAGATCAACTGGTGATAATCGTAATGAATTAAGTTTAATTCTATTAGGAGGATCTCTTTCAACACGATCTCGTAGAAAGTTTAAATTGGCATTTCGCTGCCTTCCGCTGTTGCAATCAACACGCCTCCAATTCTGCTTTGCTGAATCATCACTAGGACCCTTCCTAACCACCATCCTACGGTTCTGATACCGGTCTGTTCGCTGATTTGGCTGATTGTAGCGATTTCCTCCCTCGAATCCTTGATTTTGATAATTATAACGAGAAAAATTATTCGCACCCCTGCTTAGTCCTCTTTGTTCATTTTGACTATTTCCGACCCCTGTATCTCTCCAATTTCTATTATTCCTTCTTTCATCAGGATTCCTACTCATATCCCAACTTCGTCTAGCAAAATTATTACTCGAACCCTGGTTTTCCCTGCAGCTATGACGCTCCTCATACCGGTCTACCAACTCTACCAACTGAGCTTTCGTTGTGGGGTTTCGAACTTCTAAATAATCCATTATTTGGGGTTCTAGTCGCATTACTATGTGATCGAACAATTTTATCTCATCATAATTCAAATTTAAAGCTTTATGGATTTTTAATAGCTGAAAAATAAAGTCTGACGGGGCTTGACCTCTCCGTTGTTTCGATGAAAAAAACTGAGCCTCTAGCTCTGATTTATTCCGTACTACAGGAAAACTATCTGACAATTTCTTTTTAAGCGTTGCAAATGCAGTCGCTTCTTCATTTACACACTCGAACCCATTAACGTCAAACCAGGCTAACGCTCTCCCAATTAAATGACCCTTTAAATATGCACATGCTAGATTCGCCGGTATTTCATAGTAAGGTTTGTTGTCGTCTATATTAGAAATAAACTCAGACACATTTTCTTTACCCGAAAAAAATAATTCCGGCAAAACTCTTAATTCCTGCACTTGCTCTTAATTCCGGTATTTCGGTTGGGCGCCAGTGTCGTAGCCTTTCACTACCCCTATGATTATTAACTCCCCTTCGCGCATTATCTAAATCTGAATATGTTGGTTCCATAATTAATTACAACTAAATTAATAAATCAATCTTATTTATTGACCTTTCTTATTTGAGAGATTACACAAATACGATTCAAACTTTAAGATCAACAAAATACAGTGGAGTGCGAGAAGAATCTAATTATGAACGACGGAATCCTAACTGAATCCACGGAGCACGACGCATACAATCAAGCTACACATTTATATTTAATTTATGAAAATAACTGACCTGATACCTTTTCTTAAGGCAGGTTTCTCTATATCTGGATTGCTTTAAGGAGCGGCTTCAATCTTAGCTATTTTTCAGTTCCGTCCCGAACCGAATTAATGAATACTTTTCAATAGTCTTCTCCCGACGAATATATTTCCACTAGATAAACTACTCTCTCAAAATCACCCTCATTCTCTTCATTTCATTTCTCCCTTTTATATCTTTTTCGAACTCGCTAAACCCGAAATTATCTTGTTTGCATAAGTCACACTTTTGGCTCTCGGAGGAGATTGGTTGAAATAAATAAAACATTTAAAGAAGGCGAGAGAAGGTTAGTGAAACGCGTAAGCACCCGTCACACACTCACTCGCACAGCAGTTGCACGAAACTTGTCTGAACTGCCTATGCTTCGTGAATCGGTTTCTTCGCGTTCCGACATGCGTCGGTGTTTTGCGCAGGACGTAGTCGACTGAAAAGTTTTGCATAAACCCAATGTTTCTTCACCTAATTAATATCCGCAAGAAATTTGGAATAATTTTACGAATATTTACTCCATGTTTTTCGCATTTTACTATTTTTGCTTAACTTTTGGACACCAGTGTACAATTCCTAGCTGTGTAGGCTAAATATACAGAAACATTTTTCAAAAAAGGAGAATGTTTTGAAAATGTGTCATCCATCCTTTTCATTCCCCCCCAAAAAAATATGTATTAAAGTAACTTTTTCTGGTAATAATAATCTTAAACCAATTTTAGATGTGCATATACTCTATTTCAAATGGCATTGAATGTCTGAAATTTTTTTCATTTATATTATATATATATATATATATATATATATATATAAGCGTCATGCTACTAACTCTGTAGTAGCTTATAACTAAAGCTAATAAAAATGAAAGTTTTAGCAGACTGAAGAGTAAAAAATTCAGTGAACATCATATTTTTCATTAATATAGTCAACATTTATTAAACTATTCAAATGAAGATTTTAGTTGACTGTAGATATATGTTATCATTTTTCGCATTAAATGTCACCCTTCGAGTACAAATATTAAAATCTTCGTAATTTTAAATAATAATTTAAAAATCGAAATTATATTTTACTTAATTGAATTATGTGATGCATAAAAAATAACATAATATATATAAATGTTATGTTTGTATATTGCATTTGAAAACATTTCTACTGAAACACATAAGGATTGGGTTCACTGAATGCTTTGAATTTCTCCTTTATCTATTCCTCAAAGGTTCAAATATAATCTGTCTATATCTAATTTGTCTTCATTGAATCAACATTTAACACCTTTAGAAGTGTTTTTTTAAATTATCTATGCATAAAAAAGTAATAATTTTAAATTATATATGTTTAAACTACTACGAGATTTTTGAAAACGATTGTTCTCAATAAAGCACGGAAATTTCTTTCTCGGAAATTGTTGCCTCAACTTATTTCGATTGTCCACACTCCTTTAAACGGTTCTGGTTTAAAAATATCCTACACAGAGACTTCCAAGCTTTCGTCACTTTAGTACGAACACAAACACTTCCAAGACAAATACTCTTGAAGCACATTTGTCATTTTCCATCGACAGGTTCATGAACTTTCCAACACCTCTCAGCTTTCTTTTCCCCGCCTCTTTCTTTGTTCTGTTAATAGACTGTTCCATCAATCACAGCGTGGGCAATGGACTTCTTTATTTCCCTCATTAGGTTGAGATCGAATCTAAAGGCATCGAAAAGGTAAAAGCACGAGTTTTTTTTTTTTTTGAAGGTCAAGATCATTAATCGTATTATCTGAAAATAAATAAATAAATAAAAATCTTTAGAACTTTCTGTTGAGTTCATTCGAATCAATTTTGCGATCGCCAGTACAAAAGGATACCAGTCTTTTGGCTCAAGCCGCTGACTGGGCAGGTTTTTTGGTTTGACCATTGACCCATCTCCTTCAAGTTCGGCACGAAAACGGGGATTTACATTTAAGGGATACCTAATTTGCACCCTTTCGTGCTCGTGATTTGAATAAAATCACCATTATTTCTCGTATGTGCTGAAATGCCTTGGAAGTATGAACTACCTCGAAACTCTCAATATTTGTTCTTTGAAAAATTCACATTATTTCGATTCTTTTTGTACCGATTATTTCAGCCGTGTGACTGCAAGTTCGAATGGATCAAGGTCGATCTTGAAATTTAACTAATGGTGTTAAAAGTTGTTTTGACCCTGAAGTCCGTGGTTAAATTAAAATAGAAATTGCGTCATTTTCAGGGCCATATCCAACCGCTGGTGGATCCCTGAAGTTTCAGTTATTTCAAACCCATTTTCGGCTGCTAAAAACCAGTATTGCATAAACAAATGAATTTTTATTTTGTAAATTTGTAAAGTTTTTAACGTAGAACGGCACCGACCTCACGCCCTAAGCTGCAAAAATACTGAAGAGCCCGTAAAAACCCAACTTTGCACTTTTTAGCGCGTTTTTCACGTACTGGAACAAAAGCGCTATTAAGACGCAAATTTCGTCTTCGTTCCGTATTTTGTCGTACCAATTGACCTCGGGTTTTCGGCATTTGGTCGTATTTGTGCCCTAGATGAGCTGAATCATATTTAAATTTTCCCATAGTGTTTTCCCGAATTTTCCTACAAATTTTCCTGAATTTCGCTAGTTTATTACAAAATTTTCTCAAATTTTACCTTGTAAATTTATTGCTTGCGTAAAGTTTTTTAAAAAAAATCTACCTGCATTTTGGAGAAAATCTTCACAAAAATGAGGAAATCTTCACAAAAAAAGTTCAGAAAACAAGTATAAAAGGCTCTGATTTTACTTTTTTAATTTAATTCTTTTTTTAAACAGTAAAGGTGTCATTATTTCTTTTCAGCTCAATAGTAGTACATTTAGAGGAGTGGTACAGTATATTACTTTCTGTTAGTAAAAAGTTCATTAGTTGCATTATTGTAAAATACAACATGTGAAAAACGCGCTAAAATTATTTGGCCATGCCAATGATTGATATTTTGTTTCTTCTAATAACAAGGCAATGTATTGAAAATATATAAACTTGTATTTTTATTTTCCCTGTCTGTCAATTTTTTTATAGAAACTTAATGTTTTCTACGTTGCCTGGAGCCTCAACCGATCATAATATTCAACTGATAGCAAATTTATAATTTCTCAATAATATTATTTAGGAAATTAGCTGCGCGTAACATGGATTATTTACAATCATAATGTTGGGATTACTTGATGTATAAGTCGGCGGCGCGCGCGTTCAAGCAAAATAATGAGATCTGAATTCTGACTCTTTTGAATATTTTCGAAAGAATGGAGGTTACTACAGATTTAAATGTTACCAGTGGTGTCACAAGGGTGGAGTTGGGGACCTCCCCCTCTCTATAGACCAACAATGTTTAATATTTTCTACTACCGTTTACTTACCACTATTTCTTAAAAATTAACTTTTTTTTGTAAATTTATATAACTGGAAGATATTTTCTTTTCCATTCAAATATCCTTGCACATTTCTTTTCATTTTTTATTGAAAATAAATCGTTCACAATAGTGGCGCCCCCACTCCTACATCACAAGGTGGGGCCTAGATTCTAGAGGTCCAAATATAGACTGACGTCAATCCTGGTTAAAATTGGCTTGGAGTCCAAAACCTGACATGCAGGGGACTCTAATATTCTCCCTGATGCCACTGGTCGGGAATCTATATATTGTTTAAAAAAATTTTTTTTTATGGTTACTAATAGATGGTACAAAAAATGTTTTTATGCATGAAAGTTTTTTTTATAAAAATATATTAATTATGTATTGTATTATATGAATATTTGTTTTCAAATTTTATAATTCTCTAATGAACTGTGAACATTGAAGTTGAATGCGTGTTTGGGTTTGTAGCGGTACCATCTATATAAGCCAGTAACTACCTTCGCACCACTTTGATCATTTTGGTGTAGTGGATAAGTTACTCGGCTTCGGATCCAAAGGTAACTGGTTCTATCCTACTGGATAAGCGCGCCACTTCATTGGTGACCCTGGCTGAGCTCAGAAAGACGCAACGTTCTGAACTGTCGTGGCGCCATCTACCTGCAAGCAAAGTCGTCAAAACTCACTTGACGCAGCAAAGTCGTCGAACCCTCTCGGCGCAGCAAAGTCGTCTCACATATGACGCAATGAACAAAGTCGTCTCACATATGACGCAATCAACAAAGCCGTCACAACTCATGACGCAGCAGCAAAAACACGCTTGATTAAACAAATACATCGTTCGTTCGCCCTCCACCGACTCACTGGTGGGGTGTATGTAGCGGTACCATCTATATAAGCCAGTAACTACCTCCGCACCACGGTGATCATTTTGGTGTAGTGGATAAGTTACTCGGCTTCGGATCCAAAGGTAGGTTCTATCCTACTGGATAAGCGCGCCACTTCAGGTTGATTGCGTAGTGCAGATCTTTTTTTATCGCCAACTTGGCGAATTGTTTTCATCGTGTTGGTTCCAAGTACAATACCGAAGAACGAGCTGTTGACAAAATTTAGCATCATCTTGTTTTTTTGGTTGGTGATTTAGCAAACTAAACTAGGATTTTAATGTATGTTTTTGTATAAGTTTTTCTTTTGTTGGGGTTTAGAAATGCATTTATAATTGTAATTCATCTCTGAATTCTAAAAAAAAATTCTTTTTTTTTCTTTATTAAAAATAATGGTAATTTTCGACTACCATTCAGAGCAATGTTTAAGATTTACGTGATTAAACGTGCGTGTGCAAAATTCCAAAATTTAACTGAGTTTTTTTAAAGTTTTCCATTTCTTTCTCTATCGCATATTCAAATAAAATTATAGATTTTTGAGAACTATAACTGATCTCGGGTGGTTGTAAGTAGCTTACACCACTTTGCTAATATATCTAAAGTGGTTAATTATGTTTTTAACTACTTGAACACTGTTCACAATTTCCTTTAACATTTTCGGGCATGTAATATATTAGGTTTTTTATATTATCTGCCTTTGAGATAGATCCCTCTCAAAAGTTTCTTTAATCTTCTTCAAAGGTTCAATCCCTCTTTAGAATTAATGTTAAGATGAAGAGGAGGAGTTACAATACCTTACTTTGACCCAATAAGTTCATTTGAATTTTTCTATAATTAATATGTTGAAAGATTTCCAATTTATTTTGTTCCTAGAAGGCGGTGAGGACAACTCCCCCTCTCTAAATCCAGCCCTATTTATTCTCCAGTAATTGAAACTAGTAGATCATGATGAAAGTAGGTGGAGTTCAAGTTAATTAGAAGTCGTAACTGTGTGGAAGTCACACAGGATAGTGATTATTTGGATAATGAACTTATTTAAATGCATCAAAACAGTAGATCAGCAAACAGTAATATTTAAAGACAGCCGCCCACCCAAATTCAGGGCGATTTAATTAAGAATATTCTCTATCTCTACCCAGTAACTCCTACTAGGTAATTTCTTTTTTTATATTTTGGAGAGCGTTTTTGGAGCACCGGCGGAAACAACTTTCCATTGTAAGGAGGAGTTTAGCTGTAATTAAAATAACTCTTGAAGAAGTGGATCGGATAGAGCGATGATCTAATCTAATGACGATTAAAAATCACTTACTGACGACCGGTTTTCTTATTGCTTTTTTCTTAGCAGGGGGGGGGAAGCATGTCAGGGAGTTAATTGTAGGTAAATTCTAAAATTAAAAAGGAACCGACATTTTTTAAGTAGGCAATTCCCAGATCTGACATAATAATTGTGAACGCCCAACATTTGTCAGAGATTTTGGAGTATATTTTTTATGGTCTCATTTAACTTTTTCTTAGAAACCGTCTCTTGAGATATTCACCGATGTCATTTTATATGTAAAGAGTTCTAAAAGCTTTTAATAATTAAGGGGTCCGGCATTTGAATTTGTGAAAAATTATCGATTTTCACTTTTTTATATTTTTTGAGTTCCAATATTTCTGTTTAAAATGATATATGATATGATGAAATACGATATTTAGAAGTATTTTTATTTATTTTTTAAATGAAGTTATTCCCTGAGGCTCATCAAATGAGCTCTGCTAAGAGCACCTGTGTTTTCCCTTGCATAAGTTTCTGATGAGCGTAAATCCATATAATGTTGGAAAAATTCTCACTCACTCATTGTGTATATCCGTGTTTTTTGTAACGTTAATCTCGATTATAAGCTAATTTAAGTGATTTTCCAATTGTAGAAGAAAAACGATATGGGGTTCCACGATATGTATTATTGTAATTATAAATTCAAGTAGTGTTGCATTAATTTTCACTAATTACAATTGTTTTATATATATTATGCTTTGAAATAGTCATTCTGCCTTTGAGCAAAAATCTAAAATTTTGATTTCTCTATTTACAGAAAACCCCATCAAATGCGATTGCACATTGAAATGGGTGAAATCCTACCTGAACCTTACCAAAAGCCACCAGTTTTCCCGAGAACTTAAAGACCTCCAATGCAGACCTGATGGTGAGAACCAGACACTGCAGACAGTCCATCTGCTGGAAATGGATTGCAAAAAGCCCCCTCCTCCCAAGCAGAAGAGCATAGTTACTATCTCCCGATCAGTGACGCAGCCGGCAAACCTTGTTCCATACGAGATCCATGGACGCAAAAATCAAACTAAGAAGATGGCTGCCGCTACAGATGCTCCAGATATGCAAGACAGCGAATCAGTAGAAGAAATGGCCGAAGAAATAGAACGAAATGATAAAGACAACGGTTCCTTGATTCTAGCAAGTGATTGGCGTTTAACTGTGTTCGTGACTTTGTGGACTCTTATTCTGATGAGGATACGAAAAGAAACATAAATGTAAATTGTTGTCATTCTATTATTTGTGTAAATATTCTAAAATGAGACAAAGACTTTCATGTTTTGGTGAAAAGAAAATGGTCATTTGAAGAACATTCGATATTGGTACTTTAGGAATACAAAACGGAATATAATTTTAATATTCGAACGTAAGAATTGCTTTACATTCGGAAAGCACGTGAAAAAATATTCTTTATCTACTAATTAGATACGTATTCGTTCGAATGGAATGGTTTCCCATTTAAAGAATACAGTAAAGTACAGTATTCTTACAAATTCTTTGAGATTTAAGAACTGACTCAAAATCTAGAATTTTATTAGAACAATTAAGAACAGCCCATTTCAAGATCATAGTTATGTGTAAGAAATATTAGTATTTATCGAAAAGAAATGTGAAACGGACATTAATTGTCCTTACTGACATTGTATTACTTCTGAACGCTTTAAAAGGTATTATGAAAGTGATAAATGTATATAAATCATTTGAAATTTGTATTTTTTTTTTTAAATAAAAAAATTAACGTGCTTTTTTCTGTAGGTTTATTTTTCAAAAAGTATGTTGCAGTGATATTTTTTGTTTTGTTTTTTTGTTTTTGTTTTTGTATGAATCAAGGACTGATTCTGGGGGATTATGATTTTTAAGCAAAGGTGGATCATGATTTATTTATCGATGCTTTTCTTGCTTGAAAGTAATAAAATATTTGGTATGTATATATGAATATATATTTCTTTTCCCTAATTGTAAATACCTATCTTACTTCTTCTATAGAAGAATAAGGAAAATTGAACATGTGTCGGAAGATGGTCATTATTTTATTAGTATTTAATGAAAAAAATTGCGGTCTGAAATTTTCGCTAAAGCTGTGTTTGAAATATATTTATTTGCACAAAACATTACGTCTTTCGCTACAACATCTTAAAATTATGCGAGTAAAAAAAATAATAAATGGTTTGTGGGTTTGCGGCATTACTTTTACCCATAAACGGTAAAATGAAAACTAAATAAGTATGTGTAATGTGAAGTGTTCTAAAATAGTTTATGTGAAATGCTTATTATTTTTTTTATTTCTAAAAAATTGAATTGAATTTATTTTTTAAAATTTCTAAGCGTTAAAAATTTTGTTTTGAAAGAAAAATGATTTTCTTTAACTGTAGCTATTTGAATATTGCTATGGATAGTAGAATTAGATAGAATTAGATTCTGTTTAATTATTATAAAAATTCTAAATATGATATACTGCATGTAAGCCAAACTTGAAAATAATTCTTAAATTTTTTAGAAAGAACATTATGTGAGCTTTTCTAAATCGATAATTTTTTTTAATGGAAGTACTCCCATTAAAAGAAATATTGATGATTATTCTAGAATGAGTATGCTTTGTTAAGTTGCACTGTCATGCAAATTTATTTTAAGTGTCAGTGATAAATTTATCATCAACACTCTCACGAAAGTTTATATACTTGAGTTAGTACAATATGTATGTGAATTATTTATTGTCAACTTAAAAATGGTTATAAATAATAAATGTACTTCTCATGTTTCGCAACATATTTTTTATATTATTTCTACAAATAGACACTTCCACCCTCTCTTGTATCTTTCATATAAAAAAATATATTGTGTCATTTAAGTAATTGTGTTATCATTAAATCTATGTCTGAAATTCCTTTTTATTTAAGAAATCCTGGTATACATATATTTTGTTAATAAAGAGAGTGAAAAAAAGTTTTGTGTGTTACTCTTGCAATTATACATTGGGAGTACAACTATAAAAACAATTTTGATCATATTTACTCACATACAAATCTATTATATCTTTACTTACATGCATTGTCATTAAAATTCATTTCTTCATGGATTCCTGTATAAAAAAATGCTGCTTTGTTTTTCTACTGGATATTTTCAGATTCAGCTAAAAGCGTGAGTTTTAATGTTCAAAAAACAGCCGCCAGATTTTGTGTAATATTATATTTCTTTTCTGAGTTGTTATGCCTATATATTAACTAGAGCAGTTCAATCACAGGTGCTTTTATCAGGAGGGTGTTGGTCACGAAGTAATTTTACGTTTTTGATAAACATAAGATATTCACCAAAAAATGAACACACGCAAAAAAAAGAACGAGTTTTTCACGTTATTTTATCTCCCATGGCGTTTTTTCAGCCTATAATTCGGGGCATAGCTAAACCTAATATTTAACAGAAAAAAAATAGTATACATGAGCGATTAGCTATTGATTGGGGAAGGGAGGGGGTCACACATGTGATTAAATAATAATAAAACCTTAGTAACATTGATGATATTTAGCAGCTTTTATTAAATCTAAATATCATTCAGATTAGCGAGATTATAATTTCCAGTATTCCATCAAAATATGTATGTAGCAAAGATAAAAAAATTAGGAAGTGCCACAACGTTGGGTAATTGATGAACCTATGGCAACATTTTTAAAAGAAATGTAAAGTTATATCATTTAAAGGTAAATGAAATAGTATCAAATTGCTAATTTACTTCTAATAACTTTATTGTATTTCAATAAAAAATATGTAATAATTTGCTTGAACTTTCTCTCGGGGGATTTTAATTCATAATGGACTTGAGCCCTCAAAGACTTCGCATAATAATTAATTTTTAGTTTACCCGCCCAACGGGAAATAACCAGAACCTTATCTCTTAAAAAATTGGAAGGTTAGCGTTTTTAAGGCAGGATGATGCAATCTTGCACTTCCCGCGTATTCGGACCAATCAAACGCCTTCTGGTTGACCAGCACTATATTGATGAAATGCCAGTGCGAACACAATGAATGCTATCTAAAATATCAACTACCAATCAGAGAGCTCCATTGACTGTACGGTCTTTGGAGTCTCTCATCCGGACAACTCTCCCGGGACCGAAGTTATCCATTTAACACAACAGCCAATCACATCGCTCCCTCTCTCCACTCGAGAAGGTTGCAAAAAAGCACATAAGTTTTTCTCACTACGACGAATAGCTGCTATCCTATTGGTCAGGCAGTTAAACCTTCCGAAACTCGTTGGCCGAGGGAATCTCAAGTAAATTAAAACGTTCTGATCATAGCTTAAATTTTTCTAGCTTTGAAAAAAAGCTTTTTCTTTTTGGAAATATAAATTTAAACGCATTGATTCAACTTCTTCCTCTGAAATTTAAATTTTTAAATATATTTAAACACTTTTAAGTTTCTTTTCTAAATTCTTAAACTATTCTTATAAACATGGCCAAATAAATAATTTTCATGTTATCATTCACCTTCAAGACAGGAGATAAAAGCCCTGACGGGCTATGTGCTCCATCAAAAAACCCAGCTATACAATAAATAGTTTTTGCGTAGCTATCATGTATGTGTCACTGTTTGCGATGCACTTTTTATGCCGCCGTTTTACTTATTTTAAAATCCCCATTTTATTTTACATATAGCAACATATTTCCTCTTTAATCCATTCAATGACTTAACAAATTAATTGATTCTCCAAGATGTCTTAATACAAATGAAATCTTTACACAGATATATATGTATGTTTTCAAATTAATTAATATAAGCGAATACACATATGAAATTAATACTACAAATAGTCATATTATTAAATTTGAATAATACCTACGCCCCTGCATGGGAAAGGTTTTAAAATTCATAATGAATTTTCAAATAGCTATTGTAATATGTTTTGGTTTTTCTGTATTGCTGTAAATCAAAGAATAATTTGATCAAAAGCTCTAAAAGAGTATTCGATACCCTCCTCTCTTTCGTATAACTGAATTTCTATCTCAGATTCCATAATCTCGTTAATACACTAATGTGAAAAATTCTTAAAAATCAATGAGAATGGAAGAAATAAGTGATCAAACATAAATAGCATTGGAGGGCGTTGAAGAACATTATTGCGTTCAGAATATGTGTGAATAATTCGCTATTTGACTGATTTTTATCTTTAAATATCTCAAGGATATGTAAATAAATATTTTACTTGACCGATAACAATACGTTAATATATATTAACAATTTTACATTAGCACTTATATATATACAATGTCATTTATAGATAGATATACAATGCCCTATATCTAACTTGTTTCAAGCCTCTAATCGATTGTTAAATTGTTGAAATTCCATTAATATTTAAACTATTTCTGATCATTCAGTACTTTTTTTTCATTTTATTGAGAAATTTTAACTTCCTGATCACAGTGAAATAAATCATTGCACTATATTTGATTTTACCCGGAGCAGTAGCGCAAACAGGAATTTTTCAAAAGGGGGGGGGGATCCAAGGTCGAAAGTCCAATATTCGCCTACCATACTCCATTACGCCGCCAACATATTTTTTTGATTTTTTTCAATTTTCGGGAACAAAAAACAGTAAAAAATTAATAATTGAACGAATAATTAGCATTAATTAACAAAATTAATTTGTAATAATTAAATTTTACGTACTGTATACATAAGATAATAATCAAAAAAGAAAAAAATCAAGGGTCCCCCCCCCCTTGTGTGCGCCACTGACCCGGAGGTGGTTCCAAAAACTTCTTGCTCCTCACCTCTAGAGCATAATCGAAACAAAATTACTCTGAAGCGACAATTGGCCCCCTTTTTTTAAATAATTTTTTTCCTGGCAGCATTCGCAAGTCAACGAACCGCAAATTACACCCCACCCTGAAAGAAATTTGCGGAAATGATGCTGAAAATATGGCACTTATCACATCCAGGTCCTCTTTCAGCAATTTTTTTTTTTACACAAAATGCTTAATTAATGACAGAAAAAAAACTTTTTTCCCTACCCCATTCATATCGAAGTAAAGATAGCTCCAAAAAAAGTTTCACACTGCTTCCGGGATTAGAGAATGTATAAAATATCTTTCTTGAAGAAGAGCGTTTCCGGGATTTGAAGACTGTCAAAATGGGTAAGTGATAAAAAAAAAGGCAAGACACCAGAGAAAATATTTAAAAGTGAAGCGCGTCTCGTTCATCATCTTTTGCAGAGTTCTCTGGAGAAATTTTTGCACCAAAATATTTATCACATTTGGGTATCTCTTTCCCGCCGATAAAAAACGCATCCACTCAACACTGATGCCTTCTGTTGTGAATCGACCTGATGGGTTAAAGTAATTAGAGGCATATTAACGGCACAGATATTGGACAACAGCCAAATGGCGGAAAAACCATGAGTAGTTGTTATTTTCAATTACGAGTTTTTATTCCATTAATCTTCAGTGAATGTTTGAAATATGCGGATAAAAAATTAAAGTATTTAATCTGTATTTTTCTTAAAAAGTTTAGATCAGGGGTGGGCGGTCTTTTCCAGAGTACGGTCTACTTCTTATGCTTTTAAGGTGTTGCGGTCCTCTCAGTGACGGAAGTGTGGTCATTTTGTATTAAAATTGCATGTTTTGTTCTCTTATCACTTCTTTTCGTGACATTGTACCCTTCTACCCCGTTTAATACAAAAACACGTGACACAAAATTGTCAAGAGTTGTATGCTTAAACAAATATGAGCGACTGCAAGACCGTGGAGAGTGGACGTATTCAATGTAGTGAACAGAGAACATATGTGAATCCGTGAATCTTAAGGTCTCTAAGGACTCTTAAAATGCAAATTTTTCAATTTTTTGAAAAAATATATGTTAAAGCCTTAACATTTCTGAGCATTTTGATACCAAAATTTTGTTGAAACTGTAAAAACTTGTGAAGTTATTGAGAAAGAACTAATGAAATTTAAACAAAAACCCTATTTTTTTTGTATCTTATTTTCATTTTTCTCAAAACAACAAATTTTAGCTTGCTCGCAGGATTTCTCAGAAACTATTTATGATATCAATTTGAAATTTCATACACGTGTTCAAAATAAGGCTCTTCATAACTTACCAGTGGCGTAACGGAAAATAATTGGCCCCCCCCCGCAAGGTCAGGTCTTGGGCCCCAAACCGGATCTTTATACATATATATTATATACTTGCTAGAAGAAGTCTGCGTTCACCTAGTACTGCTTACATAAACGACGAAAAAAATTTTAAAAACCGGAATTTGAAATTTTTTTTAAGATTATATTTTATTTAGTTTATTCCAAGTATTGAGAATAACAAAAGTAAACTCGGTTTGCTTTCATAGCTTTAAAAATAAGGACATGTCTGTAGTGATACCAACAAAAATCAAGTAGAAAAAGTCTGCGTTCACTCTTTTAGTAGTAACTTTAATGAGCTATTTAATAGCTGGTTGGATAATCCCCGAGTGTTGAAAACTTCCTGAAGTCGTTTCAGCAATGAATTAACAAGTCTAGTGGTTTCTTCAGTGCTTATCTTTTCTCATTCTTCCTTAAGAACACTCTTTTCCAGCAAGTGTATATACACAACGGATTGCCAAACCACAACATAATGTACCTTCATACATCAC
This sequence comes from Trichonephila clavata, assembly GCA_019973975.1. Lineage (NCBI taxonomy): Eukaryota > Metazoa > Arthropoda > Arachnida > Araneae > Nephilidae > Trichonephila > Trichonephila clavata. Next base: position 55,252 of record BMAO01016873.1, on the reverse strand, counting down.
GTAAAAATATTTAATATTAAACTTTTAACTGAATACAAAATCAAGCGGAGTCTGAGTAAACGAAGTAAATAATGTATAACATTCGAGAGTATTTATAATATTTATTAAAACAGGAAATCTCTAACGAGAGATAACCTGGTAACTTGAATAAAAATGAACACTAAGAAAGACACGAGCATTGTAAAATAATTTTAGATTTTCAATTCTTACGATAGAAAAAGGTATCACTTACCTGATTCTTCATTTCTGAATCCGGGGAGGAACTTGACCTAGGTTCAATTACATTCTAGCGTATATATATATATATATATATATATACTGTAACTTTTAATAAGGAGAGAGTTCTTTGTGTGAAGCAAAAATGATTTCCTGAAAAATGAAATAAAAAACTGATACATACCATTATGCTCTCTTATCATTATGTTTCATTTGATTGAATACTCATTTAAAATGATCTCTATGCTTTTCCAAGTATCGTAATACTATTTTACTTGAAAAAAGCATAACAGATGTACGTTATTTACGACTTTGCTAAACGAAATTGAAACACTTGTGGGGGGGGGGACTAAAGATGCGAATAATTTTCTCTGCTGCTTCTTAAAAAGTAAATCATGTCTTTTCTCCCCCCCCTCCCTACTGCTAATGTAATGTATACAGTAAAAAAAAAGTGTTGCATTTTTGTATCTTCCTAGCATTTTATCCGTCTGACTTTTGTTTTATTTGTTAATAATTTAGGTTTATTAGTAAATTAGGTTCAATAAGAAAACCCACTAAAGAAAAGTATCTCTCGTCGCCTGGATTACAGCAAATGAAAAAAAAAGTTTTTTGATTTGCTATAGGATTAGAGGTATTTAATGAGCGTATGAAAGTTTTGGTTATGAATGACATTTGATCGCTGATAGGAAAATCGTTTAAAAATTGATTTTGAAAAATGTGAAGCGAATTTTGAGAAAATCTACGTTTATGGTGTCAGTCAGGCTTTGGGTCCCCTTTAAGCATTGGGCCCCCCCGCAGTGCGGGGGGGGGTGCACGTTACGCCACTGTAACTTTCACTACATTTTTCAAAAAAAAATTTAGTAAAATTCTTTTTACTTGAATTTTAATTAATTTTTTTCTTAAAATTTTCGTTAAAATTGAATTTAAAAAGTTTTTTTTCCTCTGAATTTCTTAAAAGTTAGTATAACTGTAAAAGGGAACATTTTTATACCAAGTAAAATTAAACTTGTAAATTTTGATCAATTTTGTAATTTAGAATCCTGCGCGGTGTAAAATACTGATTTTCATATTTTTAAAAAAATGTCCAATTTTTATTTCTTTATAACTTCTTTATCATGTGATAAAAATTTCAAATGATTGTTTTATTGCTAAGTTACATTGGTATGAAGAAGGATGTTTCTTTCAAGTTCACAGATGTATGTTAAGGGTCCTGAGACGTCTTAAACCGACTTATGTACTTAATTTGTTAGCTGCCGAGTCCCGCACCAACGCGGGATGTGACATCAACTCAAGAATCCAATCCCGTGAAAGCGTGGAGTGGTGGGAAGAAACACTGATATTTAAATTAGCTTGAATATATAGAGTCTAGGGTTTATAAATGTTTGATAGATAGAAGGAGCAGGAGAGCTGTTGCGGTGATTCGTAGGTGAGAATATTTAATTGAGTACTTCATAAACACAGCGCGAGTTAAGGAAGGAATTTATAAGATAATTAATTATTGGATTTTGGATCTAAAGATAGATCCAAAGCGTAAGTGATCTATTTTGTTAAATAGATCACTTACGCTTGTTCCCTTAATGTTGATCAATTAGGCGCGTTTTCTTAGAGTTGTTCATGTAGAAGAGATTGCTCTCTTTATATATCACTCCTAGGGTCTCCTTTTGTAGTTTCACTTGTGATTGATTAAGTAATTGAAGAGTAATAAAATAATAGTTATTATGGAAGTTGTTGGTGATGCTTTGTTTCCCCCTACACCCTTAGGTAGGCAAGACGGTGAAGGAGCGGGGCCAAATAGGCCACGCTCACATGTTCATTCCCAGAAAAGAAATCCTTTCTTGTTAAGTAATTTTCATTTCGTGTTAAGAGAAGAAAATTGCATGAAAATACATAGCAGTTTGTTGGAACCGTTGTATTATTTGTGTTGAGCGATATTCGTCTATAACGTTTTCGATTAAACGTAATTCATTGTAGATACGAGAGATTTCATTATGTTTCTGGGTGTCTGAATTACTGTACTACTTTTAATATCCCTTGAGGAGAGAAAGATAACATAAATCTTTCGTTTTTGATAAATCGTATTTTTGTGGTTCTTTTTATTTGATACAATCTTATACCTCTTCCGGACTCAATGAAGTATTTGATTTCATATGAATATCTGCAGCTGAAAGTACAAGAAACTGAGAGAAAAATACAAATTCCCTTCAAAATATTTCTCATCATGTGTTGTTTACTTCCCAATATCATTATTTGTCTTTTTTACTATCTTAAAATGTCTTGTTTTCCTAAAACGTGTATCCAAAAAACGAAATATCTCAAAAGTTATTTGTCTCATTCATTTGTACTTAATTTTCAGTGTTTCTACTTATATGATAAAGATATAAACGCAAACAGATAAACAGGTAAATGTTTACAAAAAGTATTTTCTTTTGGGAGGCAAATCAAACTTAACGATTGCATCGAATTAGCTGCAGTAATTTGTAGTTCAACTGAATGTTTGGGAGATTTCCAGTAAATAATTTTCACTGAATATGTTGATTATTTTTAAATTTTTTTTTTATTTTTCGTCATTTTATACAAAGTAATTGAATTATCCGTCAGCAAATATTACATAACTGGCAATTAGATGCAACATAAAAGCGTTTGCCGGATTATGCTTTGAATGATTTTATTCAAACCTATTAAAGTGAGAAAAAGTAAAAATCATACAACAGATTTTGTCTTATTTTAAGCACATATATTGAAAAAAATAATATTTCTCTTATATTACATTTCGTGTATTTATCCTTGAAGTATCATCAACAATTATTTATAAGGTGAAACTTTTCAGAAATTACCACAAAATTATTTTTTGTATCGTTATAACTTGTCCTAAATTGGATTATGAATATTTGTAACCATTTTCCTGATTCACGTAGAGTTTATTTGATTTTTCTTTCAAAAATGAATTACCTTGCATTTCCGTGTATTAAGCAGAGAATTTTTGGAAAATTTTTTAAATGAAATTAAGGGGGTTGAGTTATATATGTATCCGCTAATCTTGAGAAAAACGTAATTCAGAAAAAACGGGCTTTTTGATTTACATTTTACGTTAACCACACACAAGCGATTTCAATCTTTCAGCTTCCTGAGTTTAAAAATGTATTTTTTATTCTAAAAAAAAAAGAAAAAAGTCACATAAAGCCTTCAAAGCCAGTGGCAGAATTCGAATTTTCGAATAATTTACAAAATTATCGTTCACTCATTCAGAAACCTGAATGTACATGATCAGCAAACACCGAGTTTTCCCACCAGAATGTGGAACATAGATCGACGATCACGTGTCAAATATAGTTTTCACTTGTCGTACTATTTCCAAAAAAAAAAAAAATTGCATAGGTAATATGAATGACATAGATATTGTTCAAAATAATGAATGAATGAAAAAATGTGTTAGTTTCAGATAGGGCTATCAGAATAATGTCCTAAGAATTTTACTTTACAACAATTAAATGGAAAAGTATTCAATTTCTCTACCCTCTTATCAACATTTTCTCTCTCTTGATAGTATGTTTGAAAATTGCAGAGGGTTTTTTTCAATTCGACTTATGTACGAGTTTTGAATTTTGAAATAAATTTTTGTAGAAAAAAACGCACTTTTGGCTTTTACATGGAAATATACGGTATAACTGAAAGTTTAAATTTTAATTACAGTGATTATTTCTTCTTTAAACACATATAAAAGCGATGAAAAAGAACCAATAAATTATAAAAAGTCAAGGGGATACAATATGATTGAATTGACTAATATCGGTCAAAAAATCAAATCTATTTTTTTTTTAGCCTAAGTTATTTTTATATACTTTTCTACAAACTCACAAAATTTGAAAGCTCTAAGTTTGAAAAACGCAAAGTTGTAATAATTCATACGTTTATTTTTATTTACATTCCAACTTTAAAATTTCAGTGAATTTGTTATGAGTATTTGTAATGCTTTCTAACCTCAAGGGGTTATTTATTTATTTATTATTTTTTTCTCTCTTTTTTTCCTTTGTATTATGTGATTAATACTTACTTCTGTGAGCCCTGTGTGATACTTTGTGGTGCATGGGGATTTTATCCTTGTTTTCAATAATAAAAAAATGGCAAATCAAAACTTTAAACTGACTTATCTTGGAGAAAGATAAAATAACAAGTTTGTTTTCATTTAAAATGCTAAGGATTTTTTTCTATTGTGCCTAATACTTGGAATTTTTTTCACTTATTGCTAATAGTACATGGAATAGAAGTTGGTAGGCATTTTTCAATCAAAGCAATACTTATTTTTTAAAAAATAATTGAATTTAGTATTTACGCATTTTTTAAGGAATTTTCAATAAGCATTCATAAAAAGAAGTATTGTACGAATACCAATCAAGTTATCGCAAAAACCTATACCAATTTTTGTTATACATAATTTTATGTACTTGTACATCAAATTTCATATATGTATGTTAATTTTTGTAGGAGGAGTTGCATTCTGAAATAACTCCATAAGTTTCAAGTTTTTCCCTTAAAAAATTAAATGTTTAGCTCTTTATGAAATTTTGAGCTCTAAATCTGTTTTATATACTATACACACATAGGAGGCAACCAAAAAAAATTTCAAAAATCCTTAAATTAAAAATTTTTGTGTAAATCGTACCATGTCTCCTTAAAAATAGTTTTTCCTTCATACTTTTCCATTTAACCATAATACAAATGCTAATTTTATATTGCATTGAAAGCAATAAAAATGAATAAATAAATTGTCAATAAAAGCTAAATTATCGTAAAAACAACTTTAAATGTAGTGTCTTATCCTTGCGCATGCGTAGGTATTGCAGCTTTTACTGCCTATAGTATTTTGCGGGATGTTGATTGTCAATTAATTATTTTTCGAAAAGTTGGTTTAAATTGACTTGTAAGAGAGTCTGTGAGCTTTAGTTGCGAAATATTTCATGTATGTCGAAAACAGCTTAACGGCTCATTTAGCCTATTTGGTTTTAAAGGATAATCGATGCAAAAAATGATGATGATGACCCTAATGATGTCAAAGAGCGATTCAATGAACAAAAAAAAAAAGAATTTTGGGAAAAACGAAATTTTTTTCGACGAGTGAATTTTTTATGACATATTTTTTTGAATTATACTCATTTTGATAGTTGCCAAAATAAAAATTTAGAAATGTTAAGGTCACTTAATGGGAAAAAGATTACATAAAATAACTCTATCAGAATGTATCACTATTTTTTTTTCCTGGCATAGATCTTTGCCGCCAAGTTTGGCGTGACAATTTATCTGTTTAAGTTACCCGATTTCGTTTTATAGGTTTTCGATTTATTCGTAAAATAACAAATGGAATTATGAGTTTTAGTTTTTTTTTTATCGGATGTTACTCAGGGAGAATAATTTGGGCTAAGCTGTGAAATTCTAAAATAAAAATCATATGTTCTTTTAATTACATCTTTTTTATATCCTACTGCATCAATTAACTGTTTATTAAAAAATTACGCAAAAAATATTTGAGTATAGGTATTTTTTTTATGTAAATATTATGTTTTGCTTCATACTAAACACTCAAGAAATTAACATTAAGAGAGAATAAACTATATAAAAAAAACAAGAACACGTTTAACACTCGAAATAAGTAACCAAAGAAAAAATGAGGGATTTTTTTAGAGCATAACGGACAAATTCATGTGACGTCACAGTCACATAACTGCCAACACGATTTTCCAGCCAATCAGTTCATAAACTCATGTGACGTCATAGTCACACTATAAATGCAATCACGAGTTTCTAGCTAATCAGCTCATGTTCTTCACTGTTGCCAGGTTTTGCTTTTTACGGAAACTTTTAAAAAAATTTACATATTTGACAAGTATAATAATGCACATGGTCAAACAAAATGGACTTGATTTAATTTAATGGAACTTTTTACTTAAAAAATCTTTATTAAATTAACGAATTTGAATTTTTATTTAAATTTTACAATCAGAACAACAAGTAATAAGTCTCAGCTTTGAATTCAGTTTTTAGCAAGTGATTGTATTTATTATGTGACCGCCATGAATTTAGTCTCCATTGTGATTTCAATTATTTATTTTATTACAATTATTTTATTCAAATTCCCTTAACAAGTCAGTTTCATTTGAACACATGCTTCCACAATGCAAACATTAACAAAAAGGATATTTATGACTGTGCATTAATTCCAGCTATTTATTAAACACAGAGTCTTAGAATAATCTTTATAATTATATGCAACATCACGCTTCTGGGAATTTATATTTAGAAAGGAACTTCTAGGTATTGAAAAAAAATTCAGACTGAAAGTCGTTGAAGGATATTCCTTTTTTTTTGTACAATAGTAAACTAAGTGTTCATTATTTCATTGGCTACTTTGCTAAGTTTGTATCAGCTCGGCATAAATATTTTAAGAAATATGGTTCTTTTTTTAACGAATGATTAATAATCCTTTTCTCGAAAAAGTAGGAAAAAAATTTGTTCTAAGTAGAATTTCTTTTTACTTTCACCCCTTCCTTCTAGCAATGGTAAATAACTTAAAAATATGCACTATTTTCTCTTCTTAGCTGTTTATGAATGAGTTTTTTTATTTAAAAATCTATGTTATTAATTTAAAATATTCATTTATGTGCTTGAAAACAGAGATGTTTTCGAAACTAGGCTTAAGATAAAAATTTATTTCGTCTGAATAATTTAATTTTCATCTTTTTCAAATGTTTTGAATAAAAGTTCTTGATTTTATGCTATCTATTTTAGTCGATGTTACACACAGATATTTATGATATGTATTCATAAATTCCTATTATATATACCAATTAATAAAATTTTTGAACTGAATTCAGTGGCACAACAGCCCATGGGGGCCAAGGACTTATGTGCCTATCTCAGTTTTCGTGACCTTAGGTACTGAGGTGCATGCGCAGATGTTTCGGCCAAGTGGTCAGTTTGACGCGCAGAAAATATATACACTTAAGAAATATTTTAGATAGATTTACTTCATTGTTTTTGTTCTAAAGTCAATTTAAAAAAAAAATCATTGATTTTTTTTAGTTTCGTCATTTGCATCGTAGATTCTCTTGTATAAAAAATTACTAAATGTCAAAATTCAACATTTGTAAATGGCATGACATCAAACGAAAGTTAAATAGAAAAATAAAGGGTTTATTGACAAAAAATATTCTTTTTTTACTTCCAACATCATGTAAAACGGAGTGTTTCTTTCAATTTTTGAATGGGGAAACTACCTGTCATTATAATTTCCAAAAATTATTTTTTATTGCATGATTTTATTTTTTACTAAATTTTGAGTGGAACTTTATCAAGTTTCCTTTCTTGATTAAAAATAACTGAGAATATAGTTCTCTAATCGTTTGAAATTGCTTTGTGCAAGACAGTAATTTTGGTTCAAAATTCAAACGAAAATTAAGTACATTTTTAAAGGAGCTCTACGAGAAATTTCAATAATTAGAATATTTAAATGCAGCACTCAATGAAATCATGCTAATACGCTGTACACTGAAAGCAGGTAAACAAATTAAACGTAATTCATATACAAGGGGATTTTTTTTAAACTGACACAATTCAGTACCACCTGTAGCTGGATCTAATAAAAACGATGGTACCAAACTTGGTATGGAAACTAATGATGGCATACAAAATAAGATTCCGTAAAAAGAAAAAAAAAGTTTAAACAAATCGGTGAAAGAGGTAATCATGGTGCTGTTGTCACTTGCCCAACCGAGATTCTGCATAAAACAAGGACATGAAAGCAAAAACTACAAATTTATGCTTTCATATAAGAAAAGCAAGCCAGTATAATTAGGGCTATAATATAATAATTGTCTTCCTAAGTTCTAATAAATTATAATTAAAAAAAACTGAAAAAAACCACCTTTTTATAGTTAATAGAACTAAGTTTTTTTAATTTAAGCTTTTTATCGCAAATCAGGAAACGATATTTGAAATTCATCGCCAGGTGCGGGATGAGATCTGAAAATGAAAAATCATTAATCCTGATGATCCTGATCAGGAAAATGGAACAAAATTATTAAATTATTGTATTGTCATCGGTCCCGGACAAGTGAGCAAAATTTCGAATTAATATGACCTTTTAAAGTGGGTAAAAATTGAGTTCAAAGATTCCGTTACATACAAGTGAAGCTAAAAAAGGGTGTTTACAACAGGTATACAGAGAATCTGAGAAATAATATTCTGAGCTGAGAAGTGAGCCAGCACAAGTGATATACGATTCTCATTACCAGAACGCTCATTTTTTTGCTAAAGATGAATTATCTTAATCATCTACAACAAGGGTATCAAACTCGCGGCCCACAAAGAACGTTTTTGTGGCCCGGTCAATATATCGGCACACAATAATGTATAGTAAAATAAAAGAAAGTTGAACAGAAATAGAAAAGATAGTAGCAGAGAAGAGATGTCAAGTGTCAGAACTTAAACATTAATTTTTTCTTGTTCTTTTATATGTGCTTATTATAATGCATTATTCGAAAGAAACCACGTTTTTAAGAATATTGGTTATTTTTGCGGCCCACCTATTGTTAAACCTTGTTGGTTTGGCCCACACAAGTTAGCCTTTAAGTTTGACTCCCCTGATCTGCAATTTCTCCGTGAGCTTAGAACCCAACAGAAGCTACAAAAGGGAGCTTTGTCTCTTAATGCTTCGAAAGGAATTAATAAGAACTTTTTGAAAAACGGATTATAACTAACAATTTTCCCACGCAGAGGACGTCACATCTTGTGTTAGAAGAGGTGAGAACAGATGTTGTAACTGTAATCGTCGACGGACTAAAGGAAATCATTGTTATACACATATCTCAGACAGTGTGGAATATTTATTGATTTTGAAGTGATTTGATTATTTAAAGTCTTCTTGTATCTCTTCTACCTCGCCATTGCTTTCCATACTTGGTATTTGGGTGTATCTCTTAACTTTTGTTATAGAATTTGTGTTGTTGTTCATAACTGAGAATAAATTGAAGTTATTTTTGAATATGGCTAATCTTCCTTTCGACCCTCCTACACTAAAGGAACCTTACCACCCTTACATGCTCTCCACTTTCTTGCGGTGTGTGTGGGGACGCGGTCCTTTCTTTTACCTCGAAATACACTGGGGGTTTCGGCTCCCAGGTAGAGCGTGGGTTTTCTCAAGGCCATCGGTTGTTGGCGTGAAGTCAGATGAAAGGACCCTGTAGTATTTTAGGAGTGCACGTGTGGATTTGAACAGCGTAATGCTATCTACATAAGGAAGTTGCTCTTGCAGCTGCGAGGCGGGAAAACGTTACAACAGTTTAGTGTCTGAGAACGACGGTCATATTGAATATTTTTGAATTTCTCACCGGGGAAGAGAATGCAGTGAATAAAGTTTAAGGTTTCACGGTTATTTTGTATGTGTTATTATTATTTTTTTTGTAATAGTTTTTGCTTCATACAACGCTATAAATACCTCATTCGGTGATTTTTGGAATTAAACACCCCCTCCCCCCAAGGAATCCTACTTTCCACGTCATCATTCGTCTCCATACCAATTACTCAGCCATTTCTTTTGTTTAACCAGGTTACAGGTCTCTATATAGAGTCAGTTTAACAAAGATCACCCTACACACAAGAAAGTAATATTGTTATCCCAATTATATTTTCTAAAGCAGGGGTGAGCAATTGTTTTGGCTCGATGTTCACATTGTTGAAGCGGAGGATACTGTAGGGTCGCACCCATTTAAAATCACTGCATTCATTAGTTAACTTTGCATCTCAGGAAAAATATAAATTGTCCATAAAAAACATTATATAGAAGTTTAATAAAATAGTGGCAGTCTAATTTAATTTGTTTATTGTACTAGTTTGATAACTTTAGCTGCAATCACATTTAGTTTCAGAATCAATTTAATGTGACAAATGTAACCCATCACACTTTTCTATATTGTTTTTTAAAATCAGGAGGGAAATTCTTGTTGAAATTCTCATCACAGCCTACCAATTAATGCCAGCTAACTTGCAGTGGCGTAACGTACACCCTCGCATCTGACACTTGAGTTTGCAGGGGGGTCTTAATATTCTTCGTTACGCCACTGCCAACTTGCATCTATATTCATTTTTGTTGAACTTCATGCAAACAAAAACTCTCCTTACAAATATATGTTAACCCAAATATAGAGAACATTTTCTTTCTAAATGGTTTTCTGATTGTCTTGGTGGGCCACAAAACTACTCTTTGAGGGTCGCTATTTGGCTACCCTTGTTCTTAAGTAGGGGTCTTCAACCCGTGGTCCTCGGGTCTCCCGAGTGGCCCACTGAAAGCATTTTAAAGTCATATTTCAATTTGAGGCAATTTCAAGAAAAATTGCCTTGTCAGCTTTTTGCCGTAAGAACACTTTTTCTTTTCTTATATATTCTTGATATTTAAACTATATATATATATATATATATATATATATATATATATATATATATATATATATATTCCAATTATATTTTTAATATCCATTTGAGAAAATATTCTGAAAATGACGAACGTTTCAAAATTTCATTGAATTGTATAAATATTTTTAAAAACTTCCATTTAACTTTTCTGAAACCAACATATGTATAAAAATCTGTGACAGCATCTCTTCATTTAGAATCAATTATAGTCTGTCACGGGTCTATTTGGAATTTTCCAACTAACAAATCCTCTTGGGGAAAAATGGTCTTTAGATTAAACTTTCGAGTTAGAGATTAGATTAGTGAGGATATAGAGGGGAGAGAGAATAGAAAGAGAGAGTGTGGAGAGGTTAGACCGCTACGGCTAGTGTGACGTATGTGCGTTCTTCTTTGAGACATCTGGGAGTTGCTTCTCACGGCCGGGTAAGTTTTTAGAAGAATGATGACCACACGTGCAAAAACACCTGCAGTCGCTAATATACTGCGACGGACGTGTCTTAATTAGCCCCTGCAACCTTTGACCTGAGGGGAAGCATTTCGCCACCACCGGATGTGGGGTGTGAAAGGGGACGTGCGGAGGTCGGTCAACCGCAGAGAAAGAGGAGAACAGCGAAAAACTTCGCATGGAACGGACCAATCAGATCTCTCCCTCACAAAATTATTTTGGACTCTAAAATCATCTCATAGTGCAAACTTGTATATTATTGTAAATAATAGCTGTGACTTAATTAAACTAAATTATTATATTTCAAACACGCTACCATTATTGAATCAAACGTCACACTAGCAGTAATTGATTGAACGTGAAGTGAGACGTGGATATTTTGTAGCCGAATATTGTAATATTAAAGTTGACGATTTGTCAAATAGAAATCAAATTAGAATAAGTCGCTAAGAATTTTATGGTATTGCTTAGACGTAAGTGATCTGTTTATTTATAATTTTCTCGTATCTCGTCGGCCTTACTATTGCAATTTATATTTAGGATTTGGGTGCATTCCTAGACTTGGTTAATAGATTTTGCGTTGTTGTTCATATTGAAAATAAATTGAAGTTATTTTGGAATATGGCTAGTCTTCCTCCCAACCTCCCAAGTTTTGTAATACAAACCCCATTTTTCAAATAAATTTTCTGATTACACTATTTTCTGACAAACGTGGGGCCCGCGGATCTTTGTGAATTTATTGATGTGGCCCCCGGGCGTAAAAGTTTGAAGACTCCTATTCTAAGGCATGCGAAAAATTCTTCTGAATACTGAATTTAGGATTTAAAAAAATTTGACCACTTCCATACAAAAAACATTCGAAAATCCTGTGATTTATTGAAATGCGTATGATTTTTTAAAATTACAGAACTTGATTAACTCGACAATTTATTACAAGACTTGATTATTAAACTGTAATATTTCAAAGAACTTTTAAAATATTTTTTCCAAATTTTATAAAGCATTTTATTAATCATTTTCAGATCTTCACAGATCATATCCTGCAGCATCCCATCTACTTTTCACGACTCAATCTTTGCAGCAGTCACGAAGTCTGAAACATTCCAGATTAAGCGAGTAGACATGATATACTCTACAGAACGAACCGTATCACCATCAACGTTTTGAAGCGTAGAATTTCTCCTATCTAAGCAGTTTTGTTTTACATCTTGCTTGCTCTCCCACAACTTCCTGGTTATTAAAGTAGTAAACGTCTGCCGGTACCTATTTCGCCGTCAAATTGTCGGTTTAGTTTATTGAATAAACGGAGCTTTAAAGCCCATTTTTATGGACACGTCCAAGGGCGCCAAGCAGGAAAGGCTGTAGCAAACCACTTGAACGCGGGGCATTTAAATTATAATTTAAAGCCATTCGAGATGACAGCGGGGATGCAGAATTGTTATAATGACTCTTCAGTGTGAGCTGGATGACGTAGCTCTTTTTTTCCCGTGCTCTTGTCAGCTCTAAGAAGAGATAATAACACACAACTTTAGTTTGTTAACCCAAAAAAAGAACACCTATTGTTCTATTAAAATTAACTCTCCTACGCAATGAACGTTAACCATTGTATTTGACTAACAGTATTAAAAGAATGTCATGTTCAATGCGGTAGTATGATATGATTATAATGATTAGTAAGGCAGTGTATGATTATGATAAGAAACATTTTTACTCGAGATATGAGTGAACAGTTGTATCTAGTTGTTTCGTATTCAGCTTGGAATTAATGTAAATGTTTAATTTATTAAAATTAGAGTTGCCGTAATATTTATATACCGTAAAATCCGGCGTATAACGCGCACTTTTAACACAAAAAACAAGATCGAAATTTACGGGTGCCCGTTATAGACGGGTATCAAAATGAGAGCTTTAAAAATAAAAAAAAAGGCACGAGAATAAAAATAATTACACTTCTACATATATTGAAAAATATTCATTTATAAAAGAAATTTTTTTTTTTTGTAATGAACTTCAAGGGCCGTAGTTCTAGAAGTGTACTATTTTTCTAAAGTTTTTGGAATAATACCTTGTGTGAGTAAATGATTTCAAAACATAAGAGCCTTGCACACGTACATTTCAGAATTCTTTGTAAAAAAACAAAAGGGGGGGGGGAGGTGTCGCGTTGTACGGCGAATATATCTAAAAATCAAAAAGAGATTGAAACTATAGGTGCGGGCTATACGCCGGATTTTACGTTATATATTTTTGTAAAACCCGGAAAATATTTGCATGCAAAAAAAAAAAAAAAAAAAAAATACAAACATAACAATGCCTTTATTTAATGAACAATATTTATATATATAAAGGTTTCATTTCATATTTTTCTATATATAATATGTAAACAGTATTATATTATGGAAATTAGTAAAATAATTTTGCGTTTCTTGTCAAATATATTAACCTTTCATTTTTTAAAATTTTAAACTAATGATACTTTCAAAGGGTTTGAGTCCTGGTCAGTGACGTAATGGAGAATATCAGGCGCCCCCCCCCCCCGCTGCAAAGTCAGTTTTTGCCTTTCATGTTTTGTAAATTGGTTAAATACGTACTTGGTGTCAGTCAGGCTTTGGGTCACCTAGACCCCTAGGCTTTGGGACCCCTCCCCACATCGTGGGGGAGGGTCCGGGGGTGTATGTTACGTCACTGGTCCTGGCAGTGGCGCAACGGAGAATATTGGGGCCCCCCTGCAAACTCAGGAAATGAGCCCCAAACCAAAATACGTACTTAGCGTCAGTCAAGCTTTGGGCCCCCTATAGTCCCTGAGCCCCCCACCATGCGGGGGTGTACGTTACGTCACTGAAATTACAGACCTTTTCACCAGTGGTGTAACGGAGAACATTTGACCCCCCCCCCTGCAAAGTCAGGTCTTGGGCCCCCAAGTTGGATTTTACAAAGGGTAAGATCTTGGCGGCAATCAGGCTTTGGGCTCCCTAGAGCCCTGCCCCCCCCCGCGATGCGGGAGTGTACGTTACGTCACTGGTCCTGGTATTACTAGTAATCCGCGTGTAAAAGAGCTGATGCACGCTTAATCTGTTGAGGCTCAACATCTTTCCATTGATTTTTCAGTTTGGGAAGTGGGGTTCCAGAATAGATCCCATTTTCGTCACTTGACCATAACTCAGGTTTACGAGGTCCGTCGCCAATAGCAGTGACGTAACGAAGAATATAAAGGCCCCCATTCAAACTCGGGTTGTGGGCCCCAAACTCACATACGTACTTAGCGTCAGTCAAGCTTTAGGCCCCTTGGGTCCCCCGCATTGGGTGGCTGGACTTTACGCCACTGGCCAAGAGCCTTCTCGTTGCTTCATTGTATGATGTTAATAAGCAGTTAGTAGCGGTGTACACAAGGATACAGTTTGAAGGTTCACTCCCCCCACATAGACCGATAAATTTTTAATTTTTACTAAATATTACCCTTTGGCTATTTCGTCTACGTAATTCCTCCCTCATATGAGGAGTCTGAGTACGCTGTTGTAATCAGTTAATTAAAGTAGTGTATATGCTTATTATTTGTATTGAGCAATAGTTAGAAATAATACAAATATTAATTTAATTACTAATGTAGTATAGTATAATTTTGCAACATTATACGATATTATGGAAGTATTTATCAACACAACTCATACCTGCGCGTGCCCTCTACAGTCCGTATGTAACATTCTAACATTCGAAGAACCTGAATGACTGTCGGCAATTACGGATGTGGGTAATAACCATTCTTACTACGAAACCTACCCGATCCCTTTACTTATAAGATTTAAACTGTTTTTTCGTTAAGTTAATATTAAAAAAATAATCCAAAGAGAGAGAGAGAGAGAGAGTCTTGTTCCGTCGTACTAATTAAAAACTCGTGGAACTCACAAACAATACCTATGCGCAAAAAAAATTATGATTTTTTCAGTCAATACAAAATGCAGTAGAACCTTTTTTGGTGCGGTCTTTTTTCATGCGATTTTATTTTTGTGCGATCTTTTTTATGCGGTGTATGCATTTTAACGGCCTTGGAGCCACTGTAACGTTTTCCATCAATGTACCAGTGGTGATCGAGAATGTTAGAGCCCTCCTTCAAAGTCAGACTTTGCTTTTAATATTTTGTAAATTGGGTAAATACGTACTGGGCTTTGTCAGGCCTTGGACCCCCTAGACTCCTGCCCCCCCGAGAGGTAGGGGTTGCGGGGGTGTACGTTATGTCACTGTAATATGCATATATACACTTCAAGACGCTCTGCTCATTAGTTATAAACAGTCTCCGACAATGCACGTTCAGTTAGTTGCTTTCTCTCAACCCACCAACAATCCGCGCTTGATTAAGACGAGACTTTCAATGATATTAACATTGTCAATAATTTGATAGATTATGACGGACAAGAAGAACCGTATTCTTTGAGAGTGGTTAAAATATATGCAGGGATACAGCTTTCCAACAAATTGGAAAAGCATTTTCTTAAAATAGATACCAATTCCGAAAGGAGTATGAAATTTCAAAAGAGATTCGATCATGCATATCTAATTATAGTGACATTTACAAGAAACTGTGACCTGCCAAACTTCGTCACAAAAACTTACATCTTACTTTATGGTGCCAAAAAAAAAAATCAATTGAAACTGTATCTTCAAGTGACGAAAGCGATTTTGAACTTATTCATCACAGGAAGATGAACGCTTTGATTACAATGAGTAGCAGTGAATTATGAGCTGGGTATTTTGAAAACTTCTCCAATGAGAAATTAAATGCTTTAAAGATGTTTCCGTGTGTAATTTAACTATTTATTTTGTTATGGAAGTACTTTCTCATAAATTTCATAAATAATTGGCGTATTTTCTAAGTGCGACTTTTTTGATGCGGTCCCTCTCCACCGCATAAAAAAAAACTTCTGTAGTATTTCAACAGTGGTTTGTTATATGTATGAATTTATGAAATTTTCGAATATTTTTCTTGTGCGTTTATTTTTATGGGGTCCCTATCTACCGCACAAAAACAGGTTTAACTGTACCGGCAAATCCGTCCAATTATGAATTGTATTCT
This sequence comes from Trichonephila clavata, assembly GCA_019973975.1. Taxonomy (NCBI): domain Eukaryota; kingdom Metazoa; phylum Arthropoda; class Arachnida; order Araneae; family Nephilidae; genus Trichonephila; species Trichonephila clavata. Next base: position 39,065 of record BMAO01016873.1, on the reverse strand, counting down.
TAAAAACGGAGCATATATAAAGCTACCTTAATCTAAACTTATTAAAGAGAAGATTAATATCTGTTTTTATGTGTAAAATTCTGATAGATATTGTTTTACATATAAAATAGTAGAGCATTCTATATATTTTAAAAATCATTTATTGTTAATAAAGCAGTAAAAGATTAAATAATTTTTTTAAAAAAGAGCAATTTTTAAAATTAAATTTCGTTAGGTTTTTGCATTTTTTTAAAAAAATAAAAGTTGAAATTATATGCATTAAAAAATCTTAAACTTGCTTTCAGTTTTCATATTTATATGACAAAAAATTCATCTCTATTAAGTTGTTACGAAACCTTGCTGAGAGAGTTCTAAGAAAGAGGGTCTTTTTGCATTCATGTATGTATTTTAACAAGGGAAAAAAAGTTCAGAAATATTTATAGCTCTATTCTCACACTCTCCTCATATTTTTATACTGACAGATTTTTTTTTTGCTTTGAAGAAAGCGACACGCCTTTACAATTCTTTCTGTGAATAAGCACTCCATAAATAAAGCTTTTAAATCCGAAAATCATACACCGGACCAAATCCAATAGCCTATTTGTATGATGAAAAATGTTTTTTTATTCTTTCAAATTCACCGCGCAATGAATTAAGTTGTGTGAAAAATCGTAAGGTTAACATCACTGGATTAGCGTAAAGATGTTTAGTTTGCTTCGCTATTTCGATTGAAAATTGTTGAGGATTGGGTTTTAACAAAGGGGCGGTGAACTAAAGGACAACAATGTGCGAAGTTTTTTGGCTGTTTCTTTTTCTTTTTTCCCCTCTCCATCTCCCTTTTGAATCTTTTATGCAGTCTACACAGTGGGTGATTCAGTTTTGAAAAAAAAAAAGGAAAAAAATAAAGAATGGTTGGGGACTTTGTGTTAGGATTTTGACAAAGACAAGATCCGAATACGTAGTATTTCAATATAGTATTTTATAAATTCTTTTCTGAAAAAGTGTTCTCAACATTTTCGGAAACGTGTTGTCAATAAACTTGTTTTCAGTAAATATGATCCTGAAATATTTCTATCGAAGTACATGGAGAATATTTTTGAAAATTTCTTTTCCTACGTATTTGGAAAATATGGTGGCAAAAAAATCTTTCTTTTTACTCTATCTCTTTCTGATAAAAAAAAATAAGAGAACGTTTTATATTCTTACACTTTTGCAACTGGACACAAGATTTTCGGGGGAAAATATTTCCCTACCTGTAATTCCCTACCTTTCAATATTTCAGTTCTCATATTATCAATATTTTTTATTGTATTATTAATTTTTAACGTATATTTAAGCCTCTAACGTACATTTTTTGTCAAGATTTCTGTAATTTTTTTAAAAAAATTATTGTTTCATTAAATGTTTTTTTATTGAACTATGTGGAATTCTAATTGCATATTAAAAACACACACACATAATATATATTTTTGCCAAATTCTAATAAAAATGGATTATATTTCTGTAATTTTAATATAATTTATAACTATGTAGCTTCTATAACTTGGAAAAATAAGTACCTACTTTTTCTACGTCTTTATCTTAAAATTGAAATCTGTAATGATAACACTGTACAACAAGGCACAGTTAAATAGTAGTGCTAGCAAAATGTGGAAAATAAAAATAATAATATGAAAATTGCAAGGGAAGGTTTTGTTTTAAAAATGCTATTAAATAAACAAAATATTAAAATTTAAAATATGTTTATATCATTATGTAATCAGTTTGGAAATTGATTTTAAAATAATGACAAACATATCGTTTGTTCACTGATATTCGTTTATAAAATTTTATTCATTTTTTAATGCCACATTTTCTTGTTTAATGAGATTATCGTTTACAAGAATGAAAAAACATAAAAGAATTTATCTTATTAGAAATACATTTTTGTTGAGATGTCTTTTGTATATAATTCATAATTAATATCCTAAATTGTAAAATTATGCTTAGATACATATGATGCATAAAAAATTTTCTGTGAAACAATTTTTTTTTATTTCACTATTAAGAGTATTTATGTTTTGTTTGAATACGAGCAATAAACTGCAACAAATACCTGGCATAACTTTTACCTCATATTTTTTAAGAAAGGCTATTTAAAAATTATTAGTTTTCACTAAATATAAAAAAATTAGTAATTTTTTTCTTTCCAAATTTTGAAGCAACCATAAATTTTTCTACAAACTCTTCTTATGGAGGGACATAACAAGGGCTTATAGAAATCCACACCAATAAATTCCATTAAAAATTATTAAAATTCAATTTGGAAACAAAAGGAAAAATTGTTTTCTCGACTTATCAGCACAAACATCAAAACATTTCATCGAATCTCCATCTTGTCCATCATCAGCTCATAAAACGCATCCCTTCACTCATCTTTTTTTTCTACATACGAAGAAGCAACCCCACTCTTAAAAGGATATGGTGCTTACTCATCATAAAGCCCTCACTCAGACACTTTACTCACTAAAATCGAACATTCGAACGCGAACGTTGTTGATCTTGACACAGCTGCTTTGTAAGCGGATGGGAAGGGGAGGAGAGAGAAAGTTTTGGAATCATCTGAAGTATGCAGCCGGTAGAATTTTTGTTCTATTTTGTTGGCATAGCATTTTTTTTACTACACCCCTTGTGCAATGTCAAGAGGGACCTATTTGCGATTATGGGATAAGGACAAGGTTATGGCCACTTATTTTATGCCACCCCGTAGACGAAAATAGAGTTTTTTACCCCTATATTTATTCTTTGTTGAAAAAGCAAAAATGGGGTGGTTTTTTTTTTAGTAAACGAATATCTAGCCAGTTTAAGGGGTCATTGGTGTTGAGTAATGATGTATTTAAGTAGTCTATGGGGTAGTATTTCGTTGTGATTAAGTTCGGGCTGGATATTGCTGTACTTTTTCTTCTTCCTGTTCCAGACAGAACTTTACTGTAAATTGAGATGTTATGTCTGCATTAACCTGTCCCCAAACACTGCATGGATGGTAATTTAATGTTAAAGCTAATGTAATGTAACATGAAGAAATTTGTGTAATAAATTTTTACATAAAATGTTACGATATGTTTTATTTATTTATTATTTGTTTTTACTTTTTTGAATATATGTAAGCGTTTTAAGTTCAATTTAGAAGGTTCTGCATTTATCATAATATGTGAGAAAATATTCTAGGAAAACAATATTTTTCTTTAAAAAATGCTTGCATTTCATGCTCATCTATTTTTTAAAAAAAATATCTCGTATAATACTATGGCATATCTTTTTTTTATATTCTCATTTACTTTCATATATGTGTCTCATTTCTTAATATATTAAATAATGAATCATTATTATTAAAAATAAGGATTAATACTATCCGATAATTAAAAATTAAAATGTTTTTTTCATTTTTCATAAGCAAAAATTAAAATTTAAAGTAGCAATTTCAGTGTTCGATTAAAATTCTTTAATTTTAATTTGCATTTTACTTTTACCCTTTTTCTTTCTATTATGAACACGATAAACTTTTCTTTTTTACTCAGTGCTTTATTTTACAATATGAACTGCACTTCTTTTTTTTAAAAAAAAATCACGTGATACTTAAAAATTAAAATGCATTACGATTCTTTACAATGAATTTCACAACTTTTTCAGCTACTATGGATAAATAAACTATTAATTTTAATGTCCGATTGAAAAAATGTTTATTTTTTAACATTTTCATTTTGCTTTTTTCTTTTCTTTTTCTCTTTTAATGTATATGAGAATTTTCTTCTTCTTTCATTTTGTGCTTTATTCTACAACATGAAATTAACTTTTCTTTTAAGAAAAATCATATTGCAATTGTTCTAATTTTTTTTTAAAAAAATGTGGAATTATGAGATATGTATAGTTAAAGAAAGTGTGAAAATTATTTTGAAGAACAGAATTTTAAAAATCCAATTGTAAATTTTAAATTCCTCTTATATATTTCTATTTTTTCCAAAAAAGTCAAAAAATATTTCGGTACCAAAGCTTATTTTCTCTATTTCTACTAAAAATAAAGAAAGTAAATTTTGATAGTAGGACTATTATCAAGCAGAGGTACGTATTCGAAATATTAGAACAGACGTTTTCCTTGGCATTATATATGTTTTTCTTCGTAACATTTCCACAATTCAGTACATTAGCACAGATTTATTACAAACTCAGTGAAATTAAAATCTTTGAAAATAACAATTTTTCTATAATTTTTATCGAGTAGTTAGCTTTGTCAGTAATATTTTTCATTTATATTGCCACTTTGCAAGAGATTTCACGGAACTTCTATTCTCTTTTGTAACGAAAATAGTTAGGCTTAGTAAGAATGTAAAATTAACTCCAGCATCTGGGTTAAAAAGCAGAAGGTATTCCGGGAGATTTGCCAATGCTAACTGCTCAACCAATACAGACCTTCACTGTCTCAGAACAAGGAAACAGGCGAATTTGTAGAGATCTTATGTAAATGCTGACAGAATCCTTGTTTAAATCTACCTTTCTCCTTAATAAATCGAGAACTAGTGAAAACAGGTACTACATCACCTTACAACAAGTTTGAGAGATAAGATAATTTTGAGAAATTATAGCAAGTTTTCGCTCACATATATTTTTGGAATCATCTATGATAAAGTCAAAAGTTGGCAGCCATTTTGGCTGAAGAATGTCATTAAATGATAAATGAAGCTGTCAGTAAAGCACAACAGTGTTCCTCTACGAATCAGCACTTTTATAAGTTGACCCGCTTTGAAAAATTTGGTTCTGAAAAGTGTGACCGTAGATTAAATGATATTTTCGTTGCAAAATTTCAAAATGTTTTTTTAATGTAAATTTTTTGATTCTTACAAGAAGGATATGATTGCATTATGTCATTTAACGTTGAAAATTATCAATCCAATTTAAAAACTTTTAAGTGTTTTGGTTATGTTTTTCTGATTTTTATCTTACACAAGACTATTATTACTTAAGGACAGTTTACTTCGTGCTTATTTTCTCTCTGTTTTTATTTTCAGTTGTTATCGGTACTTTATGGTTCAACATGTTATAGGTACTTTGCGTAAAGGTAATTAAAAAGTGTATGACCTTTATTATTAGAAAATTCTAATCTAATTTTTAATATAATTTACTCATTAACAATATTAATTTGTGATCGAAGTGTCACCTACCCATGCATTATATTTAATAACTGGGATTATGTGCTTGCTTTTTTCACACAAACTGTCGAAGTCTAGATCTGTTGAAATTATCAACAGCCGCATTACATATTTTGAGTGTAGTTTGTTTCAATACTTTGTTTTTGTAACCACTCATATTGATAAATACATTTCAATTAAACACAATTTTTTCAATGGCATTAAAATTTTTATAGCTGTGTGAGAGAAACACTGTGCATTTTGTACGAATTTAAAACATAGAATTTACGAACTGTTCTTGCTTAAATTTAGATTTTAACATCGAATCTGTTGATACGTTGATAAGTTTCCTTTCTTTCATTATCAGGGGCGTAGCTACCGCCGTATCAGTCGTATGAAAGATTCGGGGCTATGAAGTAGCAGGGCCCCCCACATTTATAAGCAAAACAACTCTAAAATGTTAAGGGGCTCCAAGAAGGCCCCCCAAAGAATTTTGATACAGGGCCCTCAAAGAACTAGCTATTACATTTTTCACATTATAGGTGCTTTTTTCTACAAATACAATAAGGTGCATTTTCCATTAGAAAACTATTCAGTTTCACAAGACATTGTGTAACGAGTATAAAATTATCTCGTGGAACTCGAGATAGTAAATAATAGAATATTCACATTCTAGTGGGAACTATTGCATAAAGATGAAACGTTTTAGTATTGTTTTATTATATTATAATAAACGTTGTGACGGATCTATATGCGTCATTATTCTACTAATCCTCTTGGGGAAACTTAGGGGCCAACATTCGAGTTAATTCACAGCCTTTCAAGAAGAAACCCTGTAGTTTGACTATATAAAGTCAAGGTTTTGTAGATGTAAGATAGAAGGAGCCGGAGAGCTGTTGCGGTGATACTTAGGTGAGAATATTAGAATATTTCAGTGTGTATTTCACAAACATAGCGCGAGTTAAAGAAGTAGTTGCTAATATATTAAATTATTAGATTGAGGATTTGCGATAGATTGAATCAGATTTAGTTATCGGATCATTAGCACTTGTTCTCCTTGTCTAGTTCACTTAGTCGTGTTTACTTATAGTTATTCATGAGATCAGATTGCTCACTTTATATGTCACTCCTAGGGTTTCCTTTTGTAGATTCACTTGTGATTGATTAAGTGAGTTTGAAGAAAAATAAAAAATAAACTAATAGTTATTATGGAAGTTGCTGGTGATTCTTTGTTTCCCCTCACACCTTTAGGTAGGCAAGACGGTGATAGAGGGGTACCAAATACACCCCCGCAACGTTTTAAAGAGATTCAAAATAAAGTTATTATATATATGAATACAGTTTTCTCTCTCTCTCTCTCTCTTTCTCTCTCACACACACACACACACAGTTATACTGAATAGGAGGAGCTTAAGGTATCCAACTACCCTAAAATTGTGAATTTTGCCAAAAGTTGATAAATTTTTTTTATGATTTTATTTTATGAGCCATCTTATTAGCTTTATAAAAATACCAAGTGTATCATGTTCCGTTTACTAGAACAAAAACTACAAGTGTTTTAGTAAAAGCAGATGCCATTACTTTAAGCAAGATGTCATACATTAAAACGCGTTTTACTCGAAATGTGATTTTTTAAAAATAATCAAACGGGGTTAGCGATTGCTAAAAAAGTTTTGAATATCTGAAACTATTTCTGTAAGTTCTGTATAATAGTAGAATTGTTTTAACCTTCAGATTTATCAATCACTGTTTTATTACAAAATTTACAGTCCCTTATGTGAATATAATCACTATCTTTTTAAGCATTTTCATATAGTAACCGAGATAAAGTACTCAAGTTTTTGTAAAAAAGAAAATATCTCTTATCCTGAAGGTCATTTCAAAATTGAATAATATAGCAACACATTAGATTGAAAAAATTGAAAATTTGTTCATAAACCTTTGGTGCTGAATGGGCCGCGTTTATGCTATTTTTTGTCAATTTTTACCTATTTTTTCCCATTTTAGTAATAATAATTTCTTTTTCTCTTCTTAATTTTAGCACATTTTTCTTAAAATGCGCTAAACAAATCTAAAAATAACAAAACAATCCCCATATCTCCTTTTTTTTTAAAAAAAGTTGTTGCAACCAGTTAGATACCTTAAGATACTTATAAATATCAAATTTCATACAGAACGTGAATCCATTTTGCATACATATTTACATCTTTCTTTTTGATTTCTTTAATGATCACATTAAACCTCTGGGTATGTCTTGTGGAACCCCTGGGTATGCCTTGTGGAACCTCAGGGTTCCATGGAACACACTTTGAAGACCCCTGGTATAAATAAATGGCTCTTTTGTTCTTTTGCTCTTTGGGTATATGGCTCTTTGGGTATATGGCTCTTTGGGTATATGGCTCTTTGTGTATATGGCTCTTTGGGTATATGGCTCTTTGTGTATATGGCAGTTTGGGTGTATGGCTGTTTGTGTAAATGGCTCTCAGTTCCTTGCTTTTCTGACAATTTGGATCTTCTTTCCAAAATTTTGCTGACCACTGTCCGATGACTCTTTGACACCTTAAAAATTTGCTTTTCTTAGTACATGACTCTTCTATCTCGAAAAGTTTTCAAACTCCTAGAATAGTCCATTTTATAATTCTGCACTTATAATTCAAAGGGCAAAGTGCTTTTACCACATACGTGCTTCCTTTCTCTCTTATTATGTCACTCCTATTACCTATTACTCAGTTGTCACCATTCTTTCTAAAGAAACATTTCTTATCTTGTTACAGTTAAAAATATAATACACACGCAAAGTCAAAGCTATTTCGAAAAACCAATTTCCTCTGTCGTGTCACGAGTCTCAAAAAAGGGGGCCCAACTCCAATGTAAACAGATGGTAATCTACACAGGTGATATGTTTCAAGTTTGTGCTCATGATGAAATCCTCATTTCGAGTTACTTGATCTCGTCATCATCAGGAAGCCTTTTGGCTAGTCAGCAATTTCCGCTCGATTCATCACTTTGGTGGGGAGGCCGACAAAAGGGGGTGAGACGTGCAGTCCATCTTCAGAGTCAGGTAACGTCGTTTAACTTCGTGGCGTAGGATGGATTCTCGTGTTACGCCCACGAGATCAAATTTGGCGTTATGTATCTTGACGTCATCAGGTGTGGTCCACTTTCGGAAATTGAAGACATCATCTGTCGTGGTGAGGTTTCCTTGCGTAAGGTGATATAGATTTTGAGGAAAGGTGGCGATATATAGTTTCGGATATCAGTTTTTGATCTATAACCTGTGGAAATATGGGTAGTTTGAAACATTCAGTTGAGTTTATTGGGATACGCTTTAAGGTATCCGACTACCCTAAACTTGTAAATTTTGAGAAAAAATGACAATTTTTTTTAAAATTTTTATTTTATAGGTCATTTTATTAGCTTTATAAAAGTACCAAGTTTATTATTTTCCGTTCACTAGAAAAAAAAACTACAAGTGTTTTAGTAAAAGCAGATGCCATTACTTTAAGCAAGATGTCACATTAAAACGTGTTTTACTCGAAATGTGTGTGTTTTTTTAAAAATGCTCAAACGGGGACAGCGATTGTTAAAAAAGTTTTCAAAATAATTAAATGAAATTGTTTGTGTATGTTCTGTGCAATAATAGAAGTGTTTTAACCTTCAGAGTTATCAATCATTGTTTTATTACAAAATTTTCAGTCCCTTATGTTAATATAATCAATGTATTTTCAAAGCAATTTCATATAATAACAAGATAAAGTGCTCTAGTTTTTGTAAAAATTAAAATATCTCTTATCCTGAAGGTCATTTCAAAAATGAATAACACAGCAATAGAATTGAAAATTTGTTCATAAACTTTAGGTACAGAATGGGCCGCGTTTATGCTATTTTTTTGTAAATTTTTACCCATTACTTCCCCAAACATTAGAATAATAATAATTTCTTTTTATCTTCTTAATTATAGCGTATTTTCCTTAAAATATGCTAAACAAATCTAAAAACCACAAAAAATCCCCATATCTCCATTCCTTAAAAAAAGAGTTGTCGCAAGAGAATAGTCGGATACCTTAAGCTTTTCCTACTTAAAAAAATACGGAGAATATGATGGTAAAACGCAATGGGGGTTGGATTGTCAAAAGGTAAAAAATTAAATTTAAGAAGTCATTACATTTTGAGAAAGTACGTAATATATCAAGTGTTTCCGGAATCGACGCAAGTATTACCAAGATTGCATAATTGATAACTTGTTTAACGAGTAGCAACTGTTAAGGTTATAATTATTTCTAATTAGTGAAGCAACAGTTTGGACCAGCAGAAATGAGAATTATTTTAGGGAGCGAACTATATGTTTCCCAAATATTTCTGCGATAATTTTTGAGAGTAAAACTTTGATTTTAATTTAAATTGTTTTCTGTTCTTAGAAGTGTGGATATAAATATTTGGAGTCAGTTTATTACCTTTATCGTTTCGAAATCCGGAAAATTAGGTTGTCATATTTTAACAGCAATGTAGAAAATCCTCATGTGTACATTATAATATTCTTTCTTTTCAAAAATTCATTCATCTCATTTTTTAAAAAAGTGTAATATTTTAATCATGTGTGGTTAAAGAAAGTGTCATTTCTATCCAATATTTGTAAACGCTTAGGCTATAGTGTAAGAATAAATTTATCTAATCTCTCTCTCTATATATATACAGTTTTATGCTACATGGAGGGAAAGTTTTCTAAATATTATTAAAAAGTGAAATCAAAATATTCCAGTTGAACTAAATGCTCCAGTAATTTTTACAAAGCTATGATGATGTACACGAGAAATGGTAAATACCTTTTACTTGTTATTTTTTTTGTACTAGGGGGAAACGAATGCTTTGCGCATTATATTACAATAATTTAATATTTAATGATGTGGCGGTATCTAAGAGTAAGCCAATAACAGTCTCCGGACAGGAGTGATCACTTTTGTCTAGTGGTATGTTACGTGCTTACGAACCAATAGGTCGCGTGTTCTAATCTTCTACAATGATATATTATTTGTTATTTATCTCCAATCACACACACACATTCTGCTATTTTAACTATAAGCCTAAATTTTTGTGCCATACGTTAGATCAGGCGGCAATAACACATATATATTTCTAAAAAACTTGTTTTTATATTCAGATCCCATCCAATTAAAAATTCACATTCTCAGAAAATTTATAGATTTTGACTCTTCGCCTTTTTTTTACTTAAAATTAATTTACATAACTTTTGAAATGAACAGATATAATTTTCATTTTTATATTGAACGATTTATTTTTTTGCTGGGAAAATCTTGAACATATTTGGCTTACTAAGACACAGTTGATCTCTAATAATTATATAGAAATGTCTGCTTTCTCTTTATTTTGAGATTCTTTGAAGATTTGTAAGGAAAATATAAAAATATTCGAGGGCATTTTTCGAATCTCCTCCTCCATAATTAAAATTTGGAATCCTCCATTATTAAATCATGTTTGACAAAATATCTTGTAGCGGAAAAAAATATTTCGTTTAATGTTATTATCACTTGAAATGAAATGGTATTTCTTAAGACTTCTTTTTCTTTTGTTATTTCTGACATCCCTATATCTTCCAGAATACAAAATTAAGGAAAATAAGTATGTCTTAATTTTTTTACATGCCACCCGTGATATAAATTTTCCCCAAGATATGTGTGAGTTTAAAAATCCAATTACTTTAATCAAAGGCGTGATTTTTGTTTAATTCGCTTTGGAATAATACTACATGCAAATCAGTTCTGGTATAATGGTTTCTATATGCATTGAGTAGAATATCGTAGCCTCAATTCCTGTAACTGATGAGCTATTTTCCGGAAAAATCGGGTTATGCACTTCAGAATAGTACTTTAAATAGCTTTTACTAACAGAAAATGCAGCTGTCACACGTAAAGGTCGTAATAGTTATCTGGTTTTCAAACTGAAATGACTAGTTTGGCTTCTTATCAAGAATTGCAAGGACTGTTAAATTTGCTTGAAGATTTGTAATTTGCGGAGGAAATAGGTGGAACGTTGTGGATGCCAAGGTGGTTGAATAGAAGAAATAATGATGTTCGTGCCCTTTTAAATATGAGATAGTTATTTTCTCTTCCATTTCTATTTAAATTTAAATGAAATAAATCTTTCAGCAGGATATTCTTCATGAAGAAATATTGATGACAAAAAAAATTATGGAAAAAGTATGCTATATTTTAATAATTGGTTATATTTTGCATTTTATAATTGCTTGAATATATAAGTACAGTTATTTCAAATAAAATTATGACTAGCAGGTCTTTAAAAATACTTTGTCGATTAAATAAAGATACTCAAATGTTCCTGTACAGTGATGAAATTCGCTAAAAATATTGATAAAATCTGCTCATTTTTTTTGTGTGTGTGATTTAAAAAGCAAGATAAAAACATCACATTAAGATGGATCCCTTCGAAAGCGAATTTCAGAAGTATCTGCTTTATCCGAAGGGAAATTCAAACAATTAAAAGAGAAGTAATTATAAATTCATTTAGGACTGTGGGAACGATAATTTTTACGCTAAATTAACTTTTATTTAATCAATTACTATTTGTAAAGGGGCGGGGGGGGGTGTAATTTGACAGCTTCTGTTGGTCCGAAAACCTGGAGCACCTCTATAAAAGAACCTCTTTTATAAAATCGACCTTCCATTACCATACGTGCCGTGAACGATACTTACAGGCCGATTTTTAAATTTCTTGTGTTATTCGAACAGGAATCTGTCCCTGAGCACGAATATGCCTTTGATTTAACTCTACGATTATTAGAACGCGAGATAGTGCACTTTGGTAATGTATTTCTATGGGAAATTTAGGCCGTATCAATAAAAACACCGAAAAAAAAATTTTCAATTCAGATTTTGTAGTTTGCATCGTGTCTGAAACAATGCAATAGTATACTTCAAAAGTGTGATTTTTGCACTGCATTTTAAATTTCAGTCCGATTGACGCATTTTTTTTCATCCACCGATTCTCATCAAATGTAATTATGTAAAATTCATCCAGATGCAATCCTATCCATCTACAGTGGGTTCTTTCTTATGTAGGCCTGTCCGGGAACGAAGAAGCGGATGACCTTGTGAAGGCGGCTGCCAGCGATCCTGTAGATCCGGAATACCACATGGTCCTTACGTCGACCGAAATCTACTCCGGGGCTAAAGAACTAATATGTAGAACCTGGGTTGTCCCTCCTGTACACCGATGGTTCTTTCAAAGACATCCTGCCATATCATTCAAGGGTTCCAGATCTTATCAGACGGCATTCACGCGATTTTCGACTGGTCATCTGAGGTTCATAAATTTTGAAGGTGGCAAAAAAAGCTTCCCAATTTTCACCAAATGTAAGATCAGTCCTTTTTCTCCTCAGCTCATTCCGCAATGCCTGGAGTTTTCCTGTGAGGAGGCTGTTGCTTCCCCCTTGCTGTTCTTAGACTTTGTGCAGATTTATAGGTTCATGAATCTGGTCTAGTTTGGTCTAATTTCACCAGACCAGATGGGGATTAGTCCCACCACCCACCACCACTATTTGTATCGTTATCGTCTGATTTTATATTGTTGCTCTAGTAGTTGTTCTATATGTTATGTGTTTTTAATTTGTTTATATAATCATTGAAAAAAATTTTGCAATCTGTTCTTAGAATTGAGCAACACAGACTTCGGAATAAGGTAATATGATTACTAATTTTTTGTTGCATGTTTAGTTCTGTATATAGGCTTCACAAAAACCATTCTGAAAATTTAATATAATTTCAGAATGTAATGTATTAACTTAGATTTTGCTAATAACTTTTAACGTGCAAGCGAAAACACATAATGCGAAAAAGATTCATTGTTCTTTACAGAGTAAGCAATTAATAATCTTAAAATTTCGTTTTATTCGATTTTACTTAATGAATGTGTAATTCAAATTAGTTGATATCCTGATATTTTCCATTTTGAAAAATACAAATGTTTAGGTTGTGTCTAATTGTGTTGTTTTCTGAGATCTAAAACTATGCAATCCTAAATATCGAGATTCGTAACAAGTATAAAGATAAATTCAAGTTGAATTTAATTTTCCACTTAATACTTTATATCGAAGATTTTTTGAATTTTTTTTTTGTGTTGTAAGAAATTTGTCTAACAAAAAATTAGACCATGTATTTAATGATAAATTGTCATCTTAACAAACTTATCTGAAAACAATTAAAATAAATAAAATGATTTGTGAAAAGCTAAACTTTTCTCAAAAGGAATTGTGCAAAATTTCCTAAGAATAATATATATAATAGTTTTTAAACTGGAAACTTATGAGGTTTTTGGATTGAATTATTTTGAAACAAAATTCCAGGAATTACAGTTCAAAAAGGAGAAAGGAATTAAGGTGACTATATTAGGAACCGTAATTTGGAAAAATCTCATAAATAAACAATATTTTTTAATATTCAGTGTTAGTTGAATTAGAATACAGTAGAACGTCGTTTATCCGAATCAATTGGGACTGGACACCGTTCGGATGACCGAATGCGATCCATGCAGTATATGATACTGGACACTATACAAATATTGAAAATCATCACATGCGGGAAACGTGCTTGAAGAAAAAGCCGAATAGGTGCAAAATGTCGCCCTTTTACCTTGAATGTGGAAAATAAACACTTATTTTTCGCTGTACCATTGTACACCTTTTTTTCAATGCAAGGTCTCTGGTTCTCTTCAGCAGCAGTAGTTGAGTAGGACAGCACTGACTGTTATTCGTACCACTCCATAGCTGTCTCTAACGCAAAAAACGCGTCAGCATTTGCTACTTTCGTTGTTGTTGTCCTCATCTTCATCCGTTTCATCGTCGACAGGATCGGATTCTTCTTGCGCGGAAGTCACAATCTCGTCTTCATTTAGCATTTGAAATCCACAGTCTTCTGTATTGCATGCCATCCAGGTTTCTACATCAACAAAATTTAACAAAAGAGCATATATACACCTCCTCACTTGGAAACAAACTGACCTAATATTACACGCAGATGTTTACCAAATCAAACATGGCTGAAATCCCCCAAATATCCTTTACAGGAAACAACTGCAACAGGAAACAACTTTGGTCTCACAGGAAACAACTGCTGAGCATCGCACTGTTCGAAAACGTATCTGGGTTTTGGTTCGGATATTTGACGCTCCGGATAATAAACGTTCGGATAAACGATGTTCTACTGTATACATATACAATTGTTTAAGGTTATTATTAGAAGTAAAAATTATTTGAATGCAATTTTTTTGGCAAAAAATGAAGTTGGATGACATATTTTCAAAACCTCCTTTTATGAAAAATTTTTCGATAATATTTTGGTTATCTATAATCAAGACATTTAAACAGGCTAAAATTAATGCTAATTTTTCAAAAAAATTCTAGTTCATGCTCAATAAAGAAGTTTCAGCTATATATAGGCAATATATTATTATAGAAGCAGTTTTCAGAAGAGGAGAATGTTTTGAAAATATGTCATTTTTCTTTTCTGTGCTAAAAAATAATTGCATTTAAATAATTATTATTGTAATAATATTCTCAAAACATATTTCCTGTCTACTCTCGATAATTCGAAGTTGGAGGGACCAATGAAAAACTTCGAATTATCAAGAGGGTGGAAAAAAACTCCTAAAATACTCGAAGAGAAAAAATTTTCTAACACATTTAAGTTTGAAACTATGAAATAAAACAACAACTGTACATACGTATAAAATTATTTAAAAATATTTTTAAAAAGTACATATTATATAGTATTAGTATTATACAAAAGTTAAAAGTCCTGTATTAAAAGAATACATTCAAACACAATCCTACGCATCTCTGCACAATAGCGGACCATCCTTTCTCAGCACATGTGTAGTAAGGCCACGTGTTAAACGAAAGATGTGGATGGCTGACAACAGGTGCGTTTGGTCTATTTTCCTCTTGAAGAAGGAAAGCAATAAAAGTGTATTTTTGCCTGAGGAACCGGAAAACACAAAGAAGAGGTAGCAGACAGATGGTCATCGAAGGGGCTACGTTTCAGGGGAGACACACAGAGACAATACAACGCAAAACTTGGCAGCTCTGCATGATAGTGAGTGTTAGAATTGTAGAGAGTTTTGTAAGATAACCTCGAATTATCGCGTGTTGTAGTCTGGCCAGCCACAGATTTTACTTTGAAATATTGAGTGTATCAAAACGTATGGTTTTAGTTCGAAATATCAAGAGTTTTTCTAGGGACTGAGCATATACTTCGAATTATCGAGAGGTTCGTATTATCGAAGGTTTGAATTATCGAGAGCCGACTGCATACAATATGCATATAATATGCATATACATGCATATTCTTATTCAAGCGGCATTGGATATCAGAAAAAAGATTGTTCATTTATACGTTTTTTAAAATCACGGTTCTGAACGTAGATCTTTTTTAATTTCTTTTAGAATACAGAATATTTTCCCAAAGACATTTATCTTTATTTGCGTGTAACACAGACCAAAAAGAGAGAGAGAATCTGAAAAAAGTAGTTAGCACAATGAGGTAATTCATCACCCGAAGTAATTATTTTTGAAAAATATCATATAGAATATATTTTTTTTAATGTATTGTTTTAAAATGGAGCATGAAAACAAAAATCCATAATTCTTTATCATTTTTTTACGTCCGGTTTTTATACCTACTCAAGAACGGTTTGCAAAAGCTAATTGAAAAATTATTCGCATGGTCAATCTTCCTGAAAAGTGCTAAAGTAAAAACAAATTGAAAGAGAAACCCAAATGGATCAATAATTTCTTCAAAATACTACGCAAATTTAAATATAAAGCTATTTCTTGCAAATGCTGCCATTTTTCTCTTAAGATCAATGTAAAAGTGAAATTGTTCCAAAACCTCGTTTGAAAAACATTTTCCGAAAAAGGTAACGGAAAATTTGTTCCATAGAGCTGCCAGTCACGCCTCACACATATATCCAAACATTTGACATTAGTTCCTTCTGAATAGCAACAAATTTTAAAAGTCGCAGTCGATCGCGTGATGAATTTACAGTCGTGTCACACTGACCTTGTCAATCCTTTATTGCTCCTAAAACTTTGTGGCTGAATTGTTAATGGTTCTGGAACTGTGGTACCTTTTGAGAATTCCGGATTAGATTTCGGTTACCAAGACCCTGGCCTCTAGGATTGACCTTTCTCAAGGTCTCCCAGTTCTTTTTCTTGTGTTTCAGAATGATTTTTTGGTTGTTTTTTGGGAGTTGGATTTAGTGACAGACTAAAGTTGCTGTTCTAGAATGGTGATGTATGGTTATTTTTAGCATTTTTGCTGCTTATTGTATAAAAAACCCAGGGATGTTCAGCGTGTCCGAATACTTTTCCAAAGTGTTAAAATGAGATTATTTTCATCACAAAATTTGATGAAGATTAGAGAGTGTATGTCAGACTGTCGGACTCAGAGGGAAGAATGGGATTGAATGGAAATCCAGAAAAACTTTTCACAGTTACATTTTGAAAACTTAAAAGTAAGAAAAACTGACGTTGATTGCATTAAAAATATTTTTGCATATTAAGAGTTGATCAAATTTTAAAAAAAATCTGCTGTAGGACTAGATCTTGGAGAAATTAAAACTCTTTTTAATACTTTAAAATTTATTTTGTAAATAGATAAATTTAAGATTCATTGTGCAAACATTTGACATTTTACTAAAGCTATCTACATTTCTGTATACCTGAACAAATACTTAATAGAGTTTCATAAATAAGTTATAATTTTTACAAATATATTGTTGAAGTAACTTATACTTTGTCCAAGGGCTATCGGTGAAACTATTTTACTTTTCTAATGAAATAGAACTAAAGAACCTTCTGTAATAAAGAGTAGCAATGAATTGCATGGAATTTTATCATAAATACTTAACTATACAGTAGACCGTCGTTTATCCGAATCAATTAGGACCGGACACCTTTCGGATACGTGATTGTTCGGATAACCGAAAACCGAATGCTATCCATGCAGTATATGATACTGGACACTATACAAATATTGAAAATCATCACATGAGGGAAACGTGCTTTAAGAAAAAGCAAAATAGGTGCAAAATGTCACAATTTTACCCCTGGACTATAGGTTAATGTGGCGATATCTAACGTAAGCCAGTAACAGCCTTCGGACAGGAGTGATCACTTTTGTCAAGTGGTATGTTATGCGCTTACGAACCTAAAGGTAGCGGGTTCTAATCCAGCACATTGGTGACCGGACGTGATCCCCCCAGTACTTACTCTCGGACCCGGCTAAAGGTTTGGGAGGAAGTGAAGGACTACTCGACATGATATTTTTTAATTATTTATTCAGTACTCTAATTAACTCAAACACAAATCAATTAATCAGATAAAATGAGATGTTTCCAGATAGAGAGCAGATGTTTTGCTACGAGAGTCACGAATTCGAAGAATATTTTTGATCCACCTTTTATTGATCATTCCTTACTCTAATATTTTATTTACACTGTAGCTATGGGACCAATCGTCACTTAAATCTCTTTAACAATTTAAAGCATAAAACGCGCTATCAATATGACTAATACCTGATCTGTAGATATTCTTCCTTTCTTCTACTTCTTAATATTTCAATCTCCAGGCAAAACTTCAATTAGTCATCAATTGTCTTCTATCTATCTATCTAGCAAGCAAACCTATACTATATACAAGAGACCTAATCTGCATATCACGGTTTCTTCTTCAGAAAGGGTTGTTGATATTCATAACCCAAAGATTTCCTAAGAGGGTTAATGGAAGGACGCATATAGATCCATCACATGCTCTTACAGAAATTTATTAAAGGCGAGTTATTTTTGCAATATTTTACTATAATTCAGTATCTTAGTTTAATTATTCCTACCGTGTTTGTGTAAGGGCCATTTAAATAGATTAATTAATCCATTTTCTGACAAAATAAATTGGAACTACGGTCACATAGTAGGAGTTTGACAAAGTTCTCGTTGAAAGGAACACCAAAATAAACAATCACGAATAGGGGTGTAGCTAGCGCCGTATAAATGACACGGGTTCCCCAAACTATAGGATCCCCAATATGAGTGAGTACAGAATCGAAAATGTTATCAACAGTCTCATTAACAAAGCTCCCATTTCCGAAAAGGGGGCTCCAAGGAATTTTGACTAGTTATGCTGCTAATTACGAAGCACTTATTTTTAAAAAAAAATATGATAAAATAATAACACTATGTTGGGATGTCAGCCTAATCGGCACCCCTCGCTCTCCGTCTTGCCTGTCTAAAGGTGTGTGTGTGGGGGGGGACAAAGCATCACCAGCAACTTCCATAATAACAATTAGTTTTATTTATCTTCAAACACACTTAAACAATCTCAAGTGAAACTACAAAAGGAAACCTAGAAATGATATATAAAGCTTTATCTAATCTCAATAACTAACTCCAACTAAACCCGACTACGTGAACTAGATAAGGAGAACAAGCGTTAATGAGCCGATAACTAATTCTAATTTCATGTATCTTAAATCTACAATCTAATAATTTAATCTTCTTAGCAATTACTTCCTTAACTCGCGCAATGTTTGTGAATGAAATATTCCAATATTCCCACTTACGTAACACGGTAACAGCTCCCTGGCTCCTTCTATATTACATTTACAAAACCTAGACTTTATATAGTCAAACTAATTTAAATATCATGGTTTCTTCTTGAAAGGCTGTGAATTAATATGAATGCTAGCCCCAAAGTTTACCCAAGAGGATTAGTAGGAAAATGACGCGAATAGATCCGTCACAACTATTTGTAAAATAAATGTATAATAATGAAAATGAAAATAATTTCTCCCCCTTTTATACAATTTAAATGGCCTAGAATCTGAAACTTTGTCGTAAAAGAATCCTAAAGGAAAGATCTCACAAAATTTACAGAATTTCTTTTGTATTAGATAAATAAGATATTGACTTACGCATTAATATTACTAATAGATTCTTTGAACTTTCCATGTGTTTTACAAATATGGTTTAAATAGAAAAGCAAACAATGAATTTCTACTTTTTTTTCAATAACTTTAAACAAAGGTTTTTCCCCTCAAAATAAATAAATAAATAAAAAACATTAGCAAATCTTTATAAATTAGTAACATTTTACTACTTTTTTTCGAGCATAAGCATAAACTTTCAATCTTTCTGTAACATTAATGAATTCTGGTATCAAAAATGCAGCTTGTAATTGTATCGTAAAGTCTATACAAAACACTGACTTATAAAATTACAAATAAAGTCTTAACACAAATAATTATGAATTTAAATTACATAAACTGAAATAAAATAAATTAATAATTAATTACATGTGAGGTTTAACTACTCATATTTACAAACACAAAGTTATTTATAACAGGAAAAACATAAACTTAATATCACAGGGTCTTAATAAGTGTAAGGATACATTTTGTCTTATCTATATATATAAAGGAGAAAAGCGACTCACTCACTGACTGACTGACTGACTGACTGACTGACTGACTAATCACGAAATCTCTGGAACTATTCAACCTACAGACTTGAAATTTGGTAGACATGTTCCTTCGATAGAGTAGACATCAGCTAAGAAAGGATTTTCCGAAATTCGAAACGCAAGGGGCGTTACGGGGGGTTAAGGGCTTTAATAATAATTGTTTCCATGTTTAAACTACTTGATGTACAATCTTGAAATTGGGTAAGCGGATTCCTTTCAGAGAGTAGAGATCCGCTACAAAATGAGTTTGCTGAAAATCGACCGCCAAGTGGCGTTGCAGGGGCTTAGGGGGCTTTATAGATAATTATTAACATTTTTAAACTATTTGACGCACTGTCTTTAAATTTGATATATAGATTCATTTCGTAGAATAATGATCAGTTACAAAACGAGTTTTGTGAAAACAGACTTCTAAGTGGCGTTGCGGGGGATTAAGGGTCGTAATAGATAAATATATCCGTTTTTAAACTACTTCACCTACCTGCTTGAAAATTGGTAGGTAAGTTTCTTTCCTGGAGTAAATATCCGCTACAAAATGGGTTTTGGGAAAATTCACCCCCAAGGGGTGTTGCGGAAGCGGGGGGTTTAAGGGGCGTTATAAATTCCTATTTTTAAGTTATTAGACGTACAGTCTTGAAACTTAGTAAGCAGATTCCTCTCATAGGGTAGAGATACGCTAAAAATGGGTTTCGTGAAAATTGCCCCCAAGTGTCGTTGAGGGGACTTAAGGGGCGTTATAGATAATTATTTCCATTTTTAAACTATTAGACGCACAGTCTTTATATTTGATAAAGAGATTTCTTTCATAGAGTAGATAGAGATCAGCTATAAGAAGGTTTTGTGAAAACTAAGTGGCGTTGCAGTGGAATAAGTGGCGTAAGAGATAAATATTTTCGTTTTTAAACTATTTGACCTACCTGCTTGAAAATTGGTAGGAATGTTTCTTTCATGGAGTAAATATCCGCTACAAAACGGGTTTGGAGAAAATTGACCCCCAAGGGGTTTGGGGCAGATATAAATAATTATTTCTTTTTTTAAACTATTAGACTCACAGTCTTGAAATTTGGTTATCAGATTCCTCTCATAGGATAGAAATACACTGCAAAATGTGTTTTGTGAAAATTGACCCCTAGGAGGGGTTGCGGGGTTCAAGGGGCGTTATTGATAATTTTTTTGCATTTTTAATTAATTGGACGCACAGTCTTCAAATTTTGCTAAGCAGATTCCTTTCATAGAGTGCAATTCCCCTACAAAATGGGTTTTGTGAAAACAGACCCAGAAGTGGCGTTGCGGGGGCTCAAGTGGCGTTATAGACAATTACCCCCATTTTAAAACTGTTAGACGTACAGACTTGAAATTTGATAAGCAGATTCCTTTCGTAAAGTAGAGAACCGCTACAAAATGGGTTTCGCGAATATCAACTACTAAGTTTAATTTCGGGAGATTAAGAGGCGTAATCGATAAATATTTCCATTTTTAAACTACTTGATCATCCTGCTTGGAAATTGGTAGGCATGTTCTTTTCATGAAATAGAGTTCCTCTCACAAAGAGTAAAATGAAAATTGACCCCTAAATATGTTTGCGAGGGGTCAAGAGGAGTTACAGAAAAAAATTCCTGTTTTTAATTGTTAGACCCATATACTTGAAATTTGTTAATCATGTTTCTTTTGTTGAATAGGGATCCTCTAAGAATAAATTTTAAGCAAATCAAGTTCTGGGGGGTTGCAAATACTGGGACATATTGACAGAAAAAATTACCTTTTTCTAGCTATAAGGACTGTAATAATGAAATTTGGTTTGCATTTTTCTTTTGTTGAAATGAAATCCGCTAAGAGCGGTTATTTTGGAAAACGGCTCTCAACGGGATTACGGGGATATTGATAGTAAAAATTTTGCTTTTTTCTGTTAGATTTAGACTTAAAATTTGGGTTGCATGTTCAATTTACGGAGTAGAGATCCACCGAAAATTGGTTTTGCGGGAATCCACTTGGTTTTTGAGTTACGAAAGAGCAAACATCATTCTATGCTTCAATTTTAGAGATTTTTAGAAAATACAAATTAGATGAGTTCTGCCCTTTTTTTTTTTTATCAACAGGTGACAGTTACAGGTATAAGTATATTTTTCAATTCAATCGAATTCTTAATGCTAGGACTTAGATATCAATAATTTATACATATATATAAGCAGTAAAAATTTATAAAACATCATGAAATACCCAGCGAAGCGGGCGGGTAACAGCTAGTTACTATATAAATGAGATAAAAAATTTAAAAAATAAATTGAAATGAGAAACATCTTAGACTATACCCTTGAAATTATAAAAAGGATGCCAACAAGAAAAATTTACTTAGAACTTTATCTTATCACTTTCATTACCATAAAAGTTAGAAAAATTAGTTAAACTCAACGTTATGCAACCAACAAGTGAGATAATCGCCTTTAAGTGGCGTTGTCTAATGGTAAACCCACGCGCTCATGCTAGACGTGTCTAATTTCAGTGAAGTTTTAAATAAAAGCACAAAACAATTAACCTTAATTGAGTTGAAATGAGTTCGTGGTATATTCGAGGAAATTGAGCATGAAACGAGCATTTTTGTCAGAAAAATGCAAGTTATTTAATCAATTAGAAAAAATAAATTGTTTTGTTCTTCGTGGGTTCTTTAAGTTTTCGAATGATAGAGAGAGAGAAAGAGAGAGATTGAAATTATTTTATACTAGCTGAATGCCCGTCCTTCGCCCGGGTTAAGTTTTAAAAACATAAATTCATCTATTATAGCAATTCTAATATATTTAGTGAGGGTAAAACCCTGTATGAAAAAAGTAGTATAACCAAAAATTACAGAAATTACAATAGAAATACAATTGACTACACACAAAATAAATCAGAAATTTTTAAGCTCAAATAGAAACGGAAAAATTAAATCTAAACCCAGAAATGGTTCGGAATAATCATTCAAAATATAAGCAAAACAAAAGTGTATTTTAAACGAATTTAATTTAGTTATTGAAAAAATACATAATAGGCTTACTTGAAAGACTGTTATCTACTGTTATCAAATTAGTGTTGCCAATCGGAAATATAAAATTTAGAAAAAACATTATTTTAAGACTATTTTTCGAAAAACAAATGTAATTCCTTCACAAAGAGTTTAAAAAACGAATAAATACAACCATAAATAAGTATATTTACTATAAAATATGTTAAAATCCCCTCCCCCCCTGCTCGAAACGTTAATTTTCGCAAAGTTAAGACTTGACATGGCTGATGACGTCATATCTCCATTTAGCCGAAAAATCGCATAAAAATTGAATTTAAAAAAAAATCTAAAGCGAATTTTGAAAAAACCTTTTCGAGGTTTATAGCATAACGACCTATAGCTTCTACATGCCAAGTTTCAAACTTCTGAGTTGCTTTAATTGGCCGGAACAGCTGAAACACTGAAACTCTTTCTTTTATTAGTATAGATAAAATGTTCGTGTAAGGGGATTTAGATAAGTAAATTATTTGTAGGTGTGTGCTGAAATTATATAAACGCATTTCTGTTTAAGGTATCCAATTACGTTCAAAATCATGATTTTCTAAAAGCGTACAGATAAATATTTCTTTTAATATTTAATGTCACTTAGATTAGAATACACGTATAAAATTGTTTGAAACATAATATTACAATAAAAATGATTTAAATGCAACATTTTGGTAAAAAATGAACAAAGAATTACCTTTTTTCAAAACAATCTCCCTTTATGAAAAATGCTTCTATAATAATAATACTTTGCCTGTCGCCCATCCGGTATAGTGGTTAGCGACGCTAACTGCTATGCCGTAGGGCCTGGGTCCAAATCCCGGAGAAGGCATGGATGTTTGTAAATGTATAGTGCTTCGCGGCATGGGGGTACTCTAAATAGCCATCGAGCTCCAAGTCCTCTCGTGAGGTTGGTGGAAGAGGAAGAGATTAGGGAAGTACCTGACCACTCCCAGGGTGTTCTCCCTCAAAATTGGAGTGGAACCAAGCCAAATCGTACTGTTCACCTGGATGGTGCTCAAAGCTACAGCTAATGACAGGCGTACAATATAGCCCGATGCCATGATGAATTTCGTAGGCTTCTATCTGACTACGTCAGACGGGTGGCATTAGAAACAACAGCAACCATATTTTGCTTATATACAGACATGAGTTCTCCAGAGAGCTTGTTTTAGGATTTTTGAAAAAAAAAATCAAGCAAAAACGTACTGCATGGTGCTCAAGTTTGCGGATAACGACAGGCGAACAATCTAGCCATTTGTCATGATGAATTTCGTGGGTCTCGATCTGACACATGCCAATCAGGTGGCATTAGTAACAACTGCAACACAACAACATAAATATTAAATATATTAATTATATACATTATCATATATAAAATTCAGAATGTATTTTATACTGTTTATTTAAAAAAATGACATACCTTATGAACTCTCATTATTGAATAACAAGACAAGTAGCTCGTCATATTCATCTTGTGACGCGTTACCGAATTCTGTGCCATCTTTTCTCACCACACGCTTACTCTGATCAGTAAATATATGTATATATATGGGATTATCTTCTGTTCCATCTAAAATTATTAAATATACCATATTCTTTAAATGATTTTTCAATTATCTCAGGTTTTTCCGTTTCATATTTTTATTATTCGCTCACACAGTATATTTAAACTTCAAAAGAAAAGAGCATTGCACGTGTATATTTCAGGTTTCTTCGTAAAAATTAGGCTGTAAAAAAGCTCTTGTTTTGGTCCCTTAACATTTTACGATTTTTTGCTTACTCATTTTGGGGCCCATGTAACTTGTGGGTCGCGTATCATTGATATCACTAATACTAGGTAGCTATGACTCTCTCTGCCTACAAGTATCATTATTTTTCCTGGAACCCTTGTGTAAGGTAAACTTAAGAAAGGAGAACGCAACTACGATAATCTTTCTGTTTTGGAGCGTTGTTCTTTTTCTGACATATGAAAGCCAAAATTTAGTTGTAAATTTTCGGATGAAAGCCAAAATGAATTTAAAACTCAATACGTGGAAATCGCTCATTGCATTTCAAACAGATTTGGATATTTGGAACGCATTCATTTTTATTTCTTTCAAAACAACCTACATATCTAGTTTATTTTTTAAAAATAAAAGTAACTTTTATATATATATATATATATTCTAGCTTTGAAAAATATTTCTCTGTAAAACAGGACGATAAAATAGCCTGTACTTTGTACATTATTTGAATCCTTGAAAACTTTACACAGAATCAAACCATCAATATGTCATCACCCTATTCATTCTTCAATAAAATTCCTGTTAATCGAAATTTGAGGAAAGGGTCAAAGGAACGAGACATGATTCAATTTTCATTCTTTATAAATTATCAACAGAATTATTTCGTTGAATCCTTGGATTTATTTGTCTATTTTAATAAAATTACCAATGAACTATAAAAATTTTATATCTGTTTAGTTTATTTTCGAAGAGATGCAGTTTTATAAACTTATTTCAAATTATATCTTCAATTTCTTTTTTTCTTTCGATATAAATTGTCTTATAGACTGTAATTGTCTTATAGAATTTGCTGTAACGTATGTGATATGTAATTTTCTAACTTCTACGAGTAGTTTTTATTGCAAAAGACCATGTTCTGTTTTACTATACATAAAATTTTTATATAGTGACAAAATATCTCGGAGTGGGGGTAAGCCCTTTGAAGAGGCCTTCACTCAAGCCTTGTGTTCTAAAAAATATGTCCTAACCAAATCTGGATTAACTAAGGAAAAATACTTTCACCATTTTTGATTATTTTTTGAAATGTAATATAAGAATCTAAAAGGCACTTGGGACAACAAGAACAACAGTCATTTACTAAAGATAATTTTAGCTAAGTACAGCACAGTACAGTTCATAGGTACATATGAATAATAATAAATCACTTTAAGATTATGTATAAGTGGACGGAGGGTAGAGCTATATATATTTGTTTGTCAGTGTTGTAGCTAAAGTACAGCATAGCCAAAGTAATTTCAATGTAAAAATTAAGAAAAAAGAAGGCATTCATGCGTTGTTGACATTGATGGCCAACCTTAACAATTAACTTCTACGTCAAAAACTCATTGTAGGTCATTAATCAAAAGAAAATGGATGCCTTCTTAAATGATTCTCATTATTCAGAATAGATGCATGGACATAATTACATCGTATACGTAACTTGTGACAGATGTTTCTTTTATTCATGGACTTTGTTGAAAATTCTTCGCGTTTCTTATTACAAAATAATTTGCTGTGCATAACTTGTTATTTTTGGTACCATTTTTTTTGTCCCTTGTATGAACAAATAAAATGCAAAGAATAATTCTTAATATAAGAATAAAATGAATATAACGAGAAAATTAATGTCATTGTGGTAAAAGCGTGGGGTGCTCGATATCAATTGTTATAATTTTTTACTAGTTCTGTTCCGAAATGCAGAGTTAGTGTAAAAATGTAGTTCAAAGCCTCTCCCCCCCTTTGCTTTTAACACAATGATATTAATTATCTCGTTAATAATTTTATTCTAAAATTAAGAAATATTTTTTACATTTTAGTTCGAATAACCATAAAAGAGTGTTTTTGTTTTTTGTTTTTTTAAACTATATATTTTTTTTCATTTTTTATTTCGATCTACAATAAAAGCGTGTTTTTTTAGTTTTTTAAACTATTATTTATTCATTGATGAATTCATCTTAAATGCTTCATTTTTTAGAATCTGTAATACCCATTGGCATCCTATCAATGCGTCGATACAGCCTGGTTTGTAAAATGTAGGTTATGCCAAATGAAGGAAATCTGGAATAGCTAAGATAGAAATATCTCATGTAGAGGTGTATTAGTCAAAGATATTTTTCACTAAAAAGAGCTCAATATTCTCTCTGAACCTTGCATCAGAATTAGTCATAAAAGTTCACGTTTTGAATCGAAGAGTTTGTAAGAAGTTATTTAATCCTGTGACTTCTGACTCAATTCTCAACTGTTTTGTTACAATGAAGCAATGAATGTTGTTTCATTCCATAGATCCGACAAGAGAATTTAGAAAAACAGACTTTATGTCTGAGTTTAGCAATTAGAACATAAATTATTTTTTTCACATGCTCGATTCATTTTTTTATTTCTATTTTCAAAAAAAGGTGGGCAATTGTTTAGATTATGGTAAGAAAGGGCTGACGCACCCAGAATCCCGGACAAGGCACGGATGTTTACGTTGTAATCTTTCCTTCTTTCCTTTGTATTATAAGCCCCGTGTGATACATTGTGTGGTGCACGAGATTTATAAATATTCTCTATTAAAAAAAAGTATTTCGTCCCGACTGCGCCAAGAACGTTGTTTTGTACATAACAGTAAGTGCAGTTCACTTCCAATTTTTGCACATTTACATATACAACATCCGGAAATTAACGTCGACTCACTAATAGAAATATAATGGATAGAACGGACTAAAATCAAACCAAATGATTCAACTAAAATAAGAATTAACAGCACGGGGATAAAAAAAATTAACTGTTATATAGATTTCCTTAATCAAGCCAATATGTAAGTTTTTTCAACATACTGTATTTTCTTGAAAGGAAGATACATTATTGTGTATATTAAAATTTGTGTATTGATTATTAAAATTGTAGGAATGTATTAAAATACCTTTTAACGTTATCAATTTTTAAAAACTGTTGACGGTCTATTGACTGTGTATTTACATATATTATATTTTGAATTTTGGTAACTGATATAAAATTTTATATTATTATCCAAATATTGGCAACTGGATATAACTTTATATTATATGTTAAATATTGGCAACAATATAGTTTGGTTATTCTTGTGATAAATGGCGATTTACCAAACTACATTATTGAAAACTGTTAATTTTTTTACATTTGAGAAGTAATGTTTTAGAATGGCAAATCTATTCCATGAATTCAAGATATTATTTTGCTTAAACACTTTTTATACTCTTCTTTTCTGATAATTAAGGCGTGCCCCTGTAAAAATGATCTAACACATTTCCTGTTTCTTCAAAACGCTCTTAATTTCATTCACAAGAACTGAATTAACAGCTTTTTTTCTATTCTTTTGAGAAAGAAATTT
Organism: Trichonephila clavata; assembly: GCA_019973975.1. Lineage (NCBI taxonomy): Eukaryota > Metazoa > Arthropoda > Arachnida > Araneae > Nephilidae > Trichonephila > Trichonephila clavata. The sequence continues at coordinate 11,236 of BMAO01016873.1, read as the reverse complement.
ATATAAAGCGCTCTATTCACCATCGAGATTAAACGAACGATATCACCCATATCCGCATTTAGTGTGTAACACCGTCAACTACTTATTTCAAGGGTCCTATTGACAATGTTGATTTGGATCACACAAAAGTTGCTCCCCCCCCCCTTTCCTATTTTAAGAATTTAATTTGCATTCTGTGATAATACGCTTGTTTTACTTTTTTCCTTATAATTGAAACATTTGGAAAGCATTTTTAAAATTTTATTGTAAATACATAAATTAATGAAAAAGGGAACATTTGGGAATAAACAGCATTTTTGATTTTGTTTGTTTTTACATAACTATGGTCTAGAACCGGGGTGGGCATTACGTCGATTGCGATCGACCGGTAGACCACTAAGACATTTTGGGGTGACCGCCTGCAGATTTTAGCAGTTAGTAATTATATACGGAAAATTCAAGATTGGTTTATAAGTACGCAGATTAGCCTTCTGCTGACTATAACAACACAAACTAACTTAAGATGAAAATGTTTTATTTTTTTAATGTATTTTGAATTGTTTCAAAATAAATGCATCATTTGATATAATTATATTTGTGGCTATTATTATTAAGTTTGTATCTTGCGTTTTGTTTTAAACGCGGTTTTAAAAGTGTTGTTTTTTTATTTTAGTTCTGTAAGTAAGTACATATTCCGTATTTATTATTAAGTTATAATAATACCTTTCTTTACCTCACCACACTTCCGGCATTGGGCAGTGGCGCACACAAGAAATTTTCAAGGGGGGAAGGGGGCGAAGGTCTACCATTCTCGTATCATACCCCAATACGCAGCCAAACAATTATTATTACTATTTGGTTTTGTTGATTGTTGGGAACAAAAAACAGCAAAAAGTAAATTACTGAGTAAATAATTAACATTAATTAATAAAAAATTACTAATAACAAATACTTAATTACCCGTGGACCCCTCCCCCACCCTTGTGTGCACCACTAACACTGGGTGGACCGCAACACCTCGAAAAAACTAGAAGTAGCCCGTATCCTGGAAAAGTCTGCCCACCCCTGGTCTAGAACAATGGTGTGCAAACTATTTTTATTGCCAAGCCCTCACCCCCATTTTCTGTAAAATTTTGTCGTGACGTCTATGGATAGATAGCAGTTCTTGTTAAAAATTTTCAAATAGTTAACGCATTTATATACAGAGTTTCCAGAACCATTGGGATAAACTTTAAGGAGTGGTAGGGAACATCAAAAGGATTCAGAATTGCATAGCAACCTAAGGTCGGAAACGTCTTCATTCAGTTCTACGTAGCGTTGTTCACAAGAGCACTTACGATCACAGTACGATTCAATTGACAAAAATCGATAAAAAAAATCAAATTTAATTTTTTTAGCTAAAATTATTCTTTATATATTCTTCTATAACCTGACAAAACGTGAAAGCTCAAAACTTAAAAAATACAGAATTATGACAGCTTTTGCTTTCGTTTTTATATTCACAACCCTATGGCGAATCAAAACTTTAAACTTACTTATCTCGGAAAGATCAATAACTAGTTTGTCTTCATTTAAAATGCTAAGGTTTTTTTTTTCTATTGTGTCTAGTGCTTTGAATTTTTTTTACCTATTGCTAATAGTACATGTAACAAAAGTTGGTATGCATTTTTTAATCAAAGCAATACTTACTTTTTAAAAAATAATTGAACTCAGAATTTGTACACTTTTTATGGAATTTTCAATAAGCATTTATAAAAAGAAGTATTGTACGAATACCAATCACGTTATCGCAAAACCCATATCAACTTTTCTTATGCATAGTTTGGCGTACTTGTAAATCAAGTTTCATGTGTGTATGTAAATTTTTGAAGGAGGAGTAGCATTTTAAAATCACTACACAAATTATAAGTTTTTTCCTTAAAAAATTAAATGGCTAGCCTTTTATGAAATTCTGAGCACAAAATCTGTTTTACATAGTATACACACGTAAGAGGCAAGCAAAAATTTTTAGAAAATCCTTAAATTAAAATTTTTTGCTTAAATTGTACCATTAAGAAAACAGACTTGCATTAGCACAGTTATTTGACTCTTTGTTGCCCACAGAGGAGTATGTCACGCTCTTTACAAACACCTTGTGACGGATCTATACGCGTCTTTCAACTAATCCTCTTGGGAAATCTTTGAACTATCAATTAAAATCAATCACAACCCACTTTTTTGATGAAGAAGTGATATGCAGATTATGTCTGTTAATATAGTATAGGTTTTCTAGCTAGTTAGATGGATAGACGGAGCTACATGGAGATTGAAATATAGAGAATCTGAGGACGAGGAGAGATAGCTACCGATCAGGTATTAGTATATTTGATAGTGCGTTTCAAGCATTAAATAGTTGATGATTGGTCACCATAGCTACATTGTAAAGCAAATATTTTGAGCAGTGAATTGATCCCCAAAAAAGGAGGACCAATACAACAGAACTCTTCTCATAATTCGCGTCTTTTGTGGTTTTTTTCCCCTATTGCTCTTATTAGGAGAACATCTCTTCTAGTTTGAATATTAGAATTGTGTCTGTTGATAATTTGTGTGTTGAGTAAATAGTTGAAAGGTATTATGGCGAGTCATCTTTCACTTCCTCCCACACCTCTGAGCGGGACAGAGAGTAGGTCACGCTCCCCATAACCTAGCTGGTAGATATGCACCTGAATCTTGGAACTGATGTACGAATATAAGAAGATTGTAAAGGTAACCACAGAGAGATGCACCAGACCACTGGATGTTTGCGAATTTGCATCACAATTTGTGTGAATATGGATCATTACAAGGTAATAGACGTAGTGAGGGCGGGCCGCTGAATACAAAGGGCCACGTTATCCTACACATTTTGTTCCATGCGTGGAACAAAATGTATTGGATACCCTTCGAAGGAATACGAGTTCCATATTGGGAGCTCGAGTCACACACTCGTGGCTTGTCCTCACTGTGGCTATTACCTCATTGACATACTCACATAAATTATGATGTGATATTTTTTAGCAAACATCTCTCTGAAGGTACCTTTACAATTGTCGTAGTCTCTCACTACCCCTATGATTATTAACTCCCCTTTGCACATTATCTAAATTCGGGTATGTTGGATTCATAATTAACAACTACTAAATTAATAAATCAATATCATTTATTAATCTTTCTTAATAGATAAACACACAAATATTAATCAAACCTTAAGAACAACAAATTACAGTGGAGTGAGATAAGAATTTAATTATGAACGACGGAACACTAACTGAGACTACGGAGAATAACGCATACAATCAAACTACGCATTTAAATCTAATTTATGAAAATCTCAGACCTGATATCTTTTTAAGGCAGGATTCTTAAATATTTGAAGGATCTAAAGAGCGACTTCAATCCTTGATATCTTCAGTTCCGTCCGAACCGAATTAATTAACCTTTTCAATAATCTTCTTACGGCGAACAAACTTCACTAGTTAAACTAATCTCTCAGAACCACCCTCTTAATCAACCTCTTAGTTAACTCCTCTATCAAACCACGTAGTCATCCTCATCTCTTCATTTCATTTCTCCCTTTTATATCTTTTTCGAACTCGCTAAACCCGAAACTATCTTGTTTGCATAAGTCACACTTTTAGCTCTCAGCGGGGATTGGTTAAAATAAATACAATCTTAAAAGAATTGAGAGAAGGTTAGTGAAACTCGTAAGCACCCGTCACAATCCCCCTCCGAGAAAAAAAGCGTGACTTATTGAAGGTCTAAACGACCTGCAAGAACTCGCTTAATTTACCTAACATCTGAAAAACACTGAACCTGCACAAAATTTTAACTACTCTAGAATGCCTAAAAATACTGAACTTGTAGAAAGTTAACTCACGAACTTTATAATACCTGAAAATACTGAACTTGTAGAAAGTTTTAACTCACGAACCTTAGAATGTCTAAAAACACTGGATTTGCCGAAAATTTTAACTCTCTAAGTTAGAAACTTTAATTAAACTAGCACACAGAAATGACTACTCAAAAGGGGTACTCCACTCTAATTTATTGCTCTTGTACAAACTTACAATCCCTACAGTGCATCCCATTCGGGCGAAGATCAGGGGAAAACCTTTCCAGGAAAAAACCCTGACCATGCACTTTACTTAAGTGCTAATAAATATAAAATTTTACATTAATATCTTCTCACGACATCAAAGTTTTCATCGCATCACTATGTTCAGGGACTGCTGCCCTGAAAGGAAACCTTGTCAATTTTTTCTAAAACATGACATTAAATGCACAGAACTTTTATACAACTTCCTTATTGACATAAAATATGGCATACATTATATTATATATATATAGTTTCATAACAAAATAACCTTTATCTGGTTTCATTTTCAAAAAATTCCCAATCAATCGCGCTGCGATGTTAATGTTTTTTTGTTAGTATTCCTAATTACGCCGCGCCCAGAAACCAGACACTACTTATACATCTTAATAATTACACACAAAAATATATACATTTTTTACATAGAATATATTACAACAAACAATACAAGTAATCTCACATATAAAGCCTCGTCTTTAATGTGTAGCAAAACAATTGCAATTCAACAAATGTTTTTCCACAATTTGGAAAAAAATTAAATACAAAAGTTTTTTCAACCGATATGAAAATGCACACAACTCAGTGACGCTTTTGTACGCTAATTTTACAAAAAAAAAAAAAAAATAGACTAGCCCACATGGAAAATACTCCGAACTGTCTGTCAGAGGAAAAAATAAGCAAATTAGAATTATACAACCTGGCTAGTCTTTAGATCCAATCTGCATAGACTTTGTCTCCAACCATGGCCTCTGTGCTGGATGACCTTGTCCTAGGGTTGTCCACTCTGCGCTCCAACCTTCTGGGTCTCCTCTTCCATCGAGTCCGTTGAAGTTGATATGCTCCTGCTGAGGCGTTGTTTACATTTGTGTGAACTGGAACTTGGCTGTTGTCCACTCGACGTCAGCTCCGAAGATTGTATGGACAGCTCCTTTCCTGATGAGGTCTGTTGTACTTGAATCTGTGGGACGGTCCTGGAACTGCTCTTTCAGAACTATTTTCTTCCACCTTTCTATACTGCTTTCTGGAGGGGCGAGAGGGCATTGACGAGGAAATCTTTCTTTTTTTTCGGGATACCTGGGCCTCTGGTCTCTTCTTCTTTTGTATGTTTTCTCTCCAAGAGTCTGGCCTTCCTCTTTTCTCTCTTTCAGTCCAAAAAGGTCTTTTGTTCCTGAAATTATACACGCCACCCCCCGAAGAAACAGCAGATTCCGTCCGTCCTTTTTTATTTTCACCTCCACTCCATCGCGTCTATTCGCAACTATATCTCTACTACCATTTAAATTTCCTGATTTCGATCCTTTACGACAACCCCCATCACTCTCCGATTGCACCAATCTCGACTGCCCATCATCCGACCTGACTGATGTCACTGCACCATGATCACTACTATTGTCACTTTCCGACTCGGCAGCACTGTCTTCTCTTTGATGGTAAATTCTCACCTGGTCTACATTAACCGCTATTCTTTTACCAAATTTTAATATTACTAAATTATTATTATTTTTTACACTCAGAACTTTATATGGGCCCTCAAACTTTAGCATAAATTTACCTACTATTTTTTTTCTTGTCGAACTTAACGGGTGAGTTTGAACTAATACTAGATCATCAACTTTCACATTATTTTCACGCCTCTTTTTATTATAATATTTCGCCCACTTCTCTTGCTGGCGCTTTGTATGAATTCTAGCCTCCTCAAACAACCTTTCTATGTTCCCACAAACTAAATCTGATCCATCAGTTACCATAACTAAATTCTGAAAAGGGGTGATTAAATTTCGACCTAAAAATAATTCCGCTGGTGTTTTACCCGTTGTCTCATCTACTGCTGTCCTAATAGCATAACCGAACTCTTGCAGAAATTGATCCCAGTTAGTGTGATTATCCGCGACAAAACTCGAAATCATTTTTAAAAGAGTGCGATTAACTCTTTCTGTTTGATTAGCTTGTGGACGATATACCACAGTTTTAACGTGTTTTATGTTCAACCTGCGACATACTTGCTCAAAAACTTCGGATATCATTTGGAGCCGTTGTCGGTGACTAATTTTACAGGAGCTCCATAACGCGCAATATAATTCTCAAAAAATGCATTGGCAATTGCTTTAGCCGAAGCTTTCCTTAAGGGAACTATTTCAACCCATTTAGACAAATTATCTGTAATTACTAAAATAAATCTATAGCGTTCTGGACTAGTTGCAGGGTATGGGCCTAACAAATCTAAAGATACGATTTCATTCGGAAAATTGGTCACTTTCGGAATTAATTGACCAGCTGGTAATCCGTTTTTATAATTGACGTTTTGGCATTGGTCGCAGGTTGCTACATATTTATAAATGTATTTCCTCATGTACGGGAAATAACACGCGTCTTTTAATTTTAAGTAGGGTTTTTTTTGCCTAAATGGCCTGCCATCGGCGAGTCATGGAATTCTCGCATAACATCTTTACGTAATGTTTTAGGTATAAATACCCTTAATTCACCTAGTGTGGTTGTATATTTTGCATAATACAGCAATCCGTTGATAATTTTAAAGTCATGGGACCAATTTCTACAGATTGATTCATTAATGGAACTATCGTCCGTATTTTCCAAATACTTCATGATGTGACCTAGCTCCGGGTCATTTCTCTGTTCCTCTCTCAACTGTTCTCTAGACGATAATACTAACGATCTAATCACCGCACAAGACACCTTTGGTTCTTCATTACTTTCTAACGGGTTTCTAGACAACATATCAGCCACTAAATTTTGCGTACCTGGGCGATGTTCCCATATATTCTACATTAAAATTTTCCAACTTAAGCGTCCACCTTATCATTCTAGACGACAAATTCTTTCCATTCGTTAATTTGGTAAGTGCAGCATGGTCTGTTATCACTTTAACCGGCAAGGATCCGAAATACGTGCGATATTTATTTAATGCCCATATGACAGCTAAACATTCACGTTCCGTCACACTATAATTCCTTTCTGCTCGGTTTAAAGTTCTCGAGGCAAACGCCATAGGCCTATTATTCTGTGTCAATACTGCTCCTACCCCCACGGAGCTCGCATCCGTATAGAGTTCAAAAGGTTGGGAAAAATCTGGTAATTGTAACACTGGAGCTTCTGTCAGTGCTTTCTTAATACGATCAAAGGCTCCTGCGCTGATTCCGACCAACGGAACTTAGAGTTTTTTCGTTTTAAATTATATAAGGGCTCACACATGTCTGCGTAGTTTTTAATAAACTTTTGATACCAACCCGTCATTACTAAAAATTTTGCTATTTGTTTTGCAGTTTTCGGAGGTTTCATTTCAATAATTGCTTTTACCTTCTCCTCATCTGTTTTAACTCCTTCTTTATTAATAACTAAACCCAAATAACGTAATTGTTCCCTCACGAAATGACATTTCTCGCGATTCAACGTCAAACCAGCCTCCTGCAACAATCTGAATACTTCCCGTAAGTGTTCTACATGGCTTTCAAAAGATGGAGACGAAATAATCACGTCATCCATATAACAGTGGGCAAAACGCCCGAGGACTGACTTGAGGATCATCTCTATGGCCCTTTGAAAATTTGGAGCTGCCCCCGAAAGGCCAAATGGCATGCGAGTAAATGCAAAAGTACCATTTTTTGTAACAAACGCCATCTTATGAACATCTTTGGGGTCTACTGCCATCTGAAAGTATCCGCTGCGTAAATCAAGTGATGAGATTATTTCGGTGTGTGGAATATTAGTGATCAAATCATCAATTATTGGTAGCGGATATCGCGGATATCTCGTGATCGCATTTAATTTCCTATAATCTATTGCAAACCTATAAGCTTCTGGGTCATCTAACGGCAACCCGTTTTTCTTCCGACATAAAACAACTGGAGATGCGTAGGGTGATGTTTATGGAACTATTGTTCCATCATTTAACATTTTCTGAACATGGTAGTCGATTATACCCTGTTTGACCCTGTCATAGCGATAAGGTCTCGAAAAAACAGGAGGACTATCACCCGTGTCAATTTCATGACAAAATACATGTGTCAGACCAGGCTTAAGCGAAAACAACCCATGAAATTCCTTAAACAAAATCTGTAATTCCTGTTTTTGTTTTGAATTTAACTTAGTGTTAGATAAATCTATCTGAACCGGTTCGTCCGAAATTGCCACTTTTTCCGTTTGCGGATCCGGAATTATTAACGATTTTGACAGAAAGTCCAAACTAATCTTTGCATGTGACATAAAATCAATACCTAGGATGCATGGATATTGCATCTCAGCAATCACATGAAATTTCCACAACTTCGAAAATTCTCTTATTTTAATTCTCAACTCAACTGTGCCTAAATTTCTGCACTGTGACCCTTGAGCTGTAACTACTTCAGCTAACGATTTTTTAATAGGACAGAAAGAAAAATATGACCGGTACGTTTTTTCTGAAATAAATGACTTTTCCGCACCTGTATCCCAGAGCGCTTTTAGAAATGTATCATGCAAAAGAATCGGCACATACGGAAGTTCAACTGGTGATAATCGCAATGAATTAATTTTAATTCTAATAGGAGGATTTGACTTAACTAGCGATCGTTTACCTCCCGCAACACGATCGCTTAGAAGTTTAAATTGGCATTTCTTTGCCTTTCGCTGTTGCAATCAACACGCCTCCAATTCTGCTTTGCTGAATCATCATTAGGACCCTTCCTAACCACCATCCTACGGTCTTGATACCGGTCTGTTCTCTGATTTGGCTGATTGTAGCGATTTCCTCCTTCGAATCCTTGATTTTGATAATTACGACGAGAAAAATTATTCGCACCCCTGCCTAGTCCTCTTTGATCATTTTGACTATTTCCGACCCCAGTATCTCTCCAATTTCTATTATTCCTTCTCTCCTCAGGATTCCTACTCATATCCCAACTTCGTCTAGCAAAATTATTACTCGAACCCTGGTTTTCCCTGCATCTATGACGTTCCTCATACCTGTCTACCAACTCTACCAACTGAGCTTTCGTTGTGGGGTTTCGAACTTCTAAATAATCCATTATTTGGGGTTCTAGTCGCATTACTATGTGATCGATCAATTTATCTCATCATAATTCAAATCCAAAGTTTTATGTATTTTAATAGCTGAAAAATAAAGTGTGACGGGGCTTGACCTCTCCGTTGTTTTGATGAAAAAAACTGAGCTTCTAGCTCTGATTTATTCTGTACTAGCTGTTACCCGCCCGCTTCGCTGGGAATTTCATGATGTTTTATAAATTTTTACTGCTTATATATATGTATAAATTATTGATATCTAAGTCCTGCATTAAGAATTCGATTGTATTGAAAAATATACTTATACCTGTAACTGTCGCCTGTTGATAAAAAAAAGGGGGCAGAACTCATCTAATTTGTGTTTTCTAAAAATCTCTAAAATTGAAGCATAGAATGATGTTTGCTCTTTCGTAACCCAAAAACAAGTGGATTCCCGCAAAACCAATTTTCGGTGGATCTCTACTCCGTAAATTGAACATGCAAGCCAAATTTCAAGTCTAAATCTAACAGAAAAAAAACAAAGTTTTACTATCAATATCTCAGTAATCCGTTGAGAGCCGTTTTCCAAAATAACCGCTCTTAGCGGATTTCAACTCAACAAAAGAAAAATGCAAACCAAATTTCATTATTATAGTCCTTGTAGCTCGAAAAAAGTAATTTTTTTGTCAATACGTCCCAGTAACCCCTGCACCCCCCAGAACTTGATTTGCTTAAAATACATTCTTAGTGGATCCCTATTCAACAAAAAGAAACATGCTTAACAAATTTCAAGTATATGGGTCTAACAATTAAAAACAGGAATTTTTTTTCTGTAACTCCTCTTGACCCCTCGCACCCCTCCTTGGGAGTCAATTTTCAGTTTACTCTTTGTTAGAGGAACTCTATTCCATGAAAGGAACATGCCTACCAATTTTCTAGCAGGATGATCAAATAGTTTAAAATGGAAATATTTATCAATTACGCCTCTTAATCTCTCGAAATTAAACTTAGTAGTTGATATTCGCGAAACCCATTTTGTAGCGGTTCTCTACTTTACGAAATGAATCTGCTTATCAAATTTCAAGACTGTACGTCTAATAGTTTAAAAATGGGATAATTATCTATAACGCCACTTGAGCCCCCGCAACGCCACTTCTGGGTCTGTTTTACAAAACCAATTTTGTAGGGGAATTGCACACTATGAAAGAATCTGCTTAGCAAAATTTGAAGACTGTGCGTCCAATAAATTAAAAATGCAAAAAAAATGTATCAATAATGCCCCTTGAACCCCCGCAACGCGGCCTAGGGGTCGATTTTCACAAAACACATTTTTTAGTGTATCTCTATCCTATGAGAGGAATCTGCTTACCAAATTTCAAACTGTGCGTCTAATAGTTTAAAAATGGAAATAATTATGTATATCTGCCTTAACACCCCTTAACACCCCTTGAGGGTCAATTTTTCCCAAACCTGTTTGTAGCGGATATTTACTCCATGAAAGAAACATTCCTACCAATTTTCAAGCAGGGAGGTGAAGTAGTTTAAAAACGAAAATATTATCTAGTACGCCACTAAATCCCCCGCAACGCCATTTAGAGGTCTGTTTTCACAAAACCTTCTTATAGCTAATCCTACTCTATGAAAGAAATCTACTTATCAAATATGAAGACTGTGCGTCTAATAGTTTAAAAATGGAAATAATTATCTATAACGCCCCTTAAGTCCCGCAACGCCACTTGAGGGCAATTTTCACGAAACCCATTTTGTAGCGTATCTCTACCCTATGAGAGGAATCTACTTACTAAGTTTCAAGACTGTACGTCTAATAACTTAAAAATCGGAATTTCTGACGCCCCTTAAACCCCGCCCCCGCAAACAATTGCTGCTAATTTGAAATTACAAACAGACACTTCAATTTATTTATTTGTATAGATATAGATTGGGATTATAATAACTATTGTTTAAATGTGACTAAAATGTAAATAAAAAAAAGAAAGGATTAAAACTAACCGTAAAACTTATCAATTTTTTGTTTCTTGCATTGCTTTTTGCTTATGAAGCCTTGATTTATTATTTTTAAAAGTGCATCCGAAACAGCCGATGCTTACTTAACTGAACAGTGAGATTCTCTCCTTTCATAAAAAAAAAAAA